>VYZQ01037455.1:6240-30325 GCA_013400655.1 Mystacornis crossleyi
CTGTGTTGTTCAGGCCTTCATATTATGAGCTAATAAACCATATACTTGCAAAAACAGGGCTTCGTGTAGCCTAATGTTTTGTTAGGAAAATTTACCTTCAATGGTATGTTTTATTTTTGAGATTAAAACACGTTCTTATCATGTCTGATCACTAAAGAAATTAAGGTAGTTTTCCTGATGCTTGCTGTATGGATGGATGTAAAACTTAGTAGCGTAGCAATACGCACATATGGAAGATACCATGATCAATTTAATTACGATTGTTACCTTTTCACTTATGTAAATTAAGAATGAGAAAATGAGAAAAATACAAACATTTCATAACAAATTCTAGTACAGAGTCATCAGAAGGAAACAGTGTCACTAGTTCAGACTAACCACAACCAATTTGGTAACTTGGCATTACAAGAAATTAAGCACAATTATAGTAACACAGAATTTAGATGCTTTTTATTTNATAGTATCACAGAATTTAGATGCTTTTTATTTTTATAATATCACTGAAATAGCCAAAAACGAAATTTAAATACCTACCCCTAAAATAGTTGCATGTTTGTGCCACAAATGAAAATAACCACAGTAAGTTTAAATTACTTCTTTTTTAGGTGATCTTAAAGTAGGAGGGGAAAATGCAGGAGATCATAGAAGGTACAAATAAATAATTTAATCTTTTAAAGAAAGATAATCATCAGGCAGCAGAATATTTCCTTTGGTCTGATGTCCATGGTACTACATAAAAACTTCTTCATGGTACTACTACTTCCTTCATGTAGGAAGAAGTGGGGGGTTTTTATGGTATTCTAGTTGAAGGAAGACACTAAAGCTGATTCATTTAAGAAAGTGATACTATATAACTTAAATACTGAGAACTGTTTTGTTTCATGCAAAATTAATTTCATTCCTGAAAAGATTGTTTACTCAGGCCAGAAATGGTAAAAGAGATCTAGATCAAGTGGTTGATGGCAAAGAGTAGCCTTCAGTAAAACTTAAGCAATGGACCTCTTGCTGCAAAAGTTTGTTGAGTGCTTGAAATTTCCCAGATCTTAGCTGATGGTGAGTCTAATTTTTTTTTAATGTGCCTCTTTTTTCCATGTAGTTTTCTGTTGTTTGTTTGTTTATTCCTAGATTATTTTAAAATATTTTGGGGACAAATGAAGGATATAAGCTAGGAAAAAATGCTTAACAAATAGACTGAAACAGGATAAAAATGAGATGCAAATAAGACACTTTTCAGGCACAGTTTTTAATTACTTGGTTTCCAGTAATTACCATTCTATATTATTATAATAATGAGAAGCAATAGATCTGTAAATAAAATCTTATATGAAAATCTTCCATAAAAGTTATATAAAACATATACAATTTACTACAAATCAGTGTTTTGGGCTTAGGAATGTTAACTTAATTTTACACAATTTTCGGTTGCAAGAGTCTAGAACCTTACTGTTGAAATTTCAATTTCACAGACAAATAAACTGCTATCTTTTTTCTTTGTCTCAGCCATTTTGTTTGCTGTTCACTGAATCCAGATATGTTTGAGCCTCATATGATCCAAGTTACACAAGTTCCTAGCCAGACTCTTTCAGAGGAATAGCTGTCCTCCCTGGTTTTCCCCTCACCCCCCTCCCCTCTCCCATAGCTGTATCCTTGCCCCATTCAGTGACTGCAGACCCCTACTCAGTAACCTCACACAACCTAGAGCTCCGCCTTCTGCCTTCACAGCTGGTCTCCACTGCCATACAAACTTCTCAGGAGCGTTCTCCGTGCTTGCCTGGTGGTTATAACTCAGTTCAGGACACATAAATAATACAGTTTCTGTTGCACTTGAAGTGACACCGTTATCACTGTTCTTGGAGGATTTGTGTGAATAGCAAGTTTGGGTTGATTACACTGAGTGTCATCTGTTCTCGGGGGAAAATGGAGATCATCGATAAAGATAATAATTTGTTCTCATTGGGATAAATGCATAAAGAAATGTGTGATGGTGGAAATCTGGGGTCTCTATTTAGATTTAGATTTATTTCGATTAACACAGACTTTATCTGGTTTCTACTATCTGGACTAATTTTTGTAACCTTGCATTGTCACAGACAGAAGTTCCTTAGCCCAAGGCAGTGTTTCATTTAAAACAACAGAAGCAAAGTAAACTGACTGAAGCACTGTAGGTTTTTCTGAACTGTGAAAAAAACCCAGAAACAAGTTATTGTGGTCCTCCATGGAGGAAAGACAACATAACAACATTCTCATATAACTAGCTCGAAGGATTTGGGGAGTTTTCTAAAGACAATCAGTTTAATTCTAAACATTATGATAAAATCCTTTGCAAATCCTAAGAAATGGGCTTTATTCAGGTGACCTACTTGAAACTGGTGGGAACAGACTTATACTCGATGAGTCTTTGCACTGTTTTTGCTGTCACAGGAGGAATTAAGTAGTATTTACCTGACTTCAGTGCAGTTAGGATGTTATATAAATTTGCTATCAAATCAGCAATTTACATTATAATGACATTGGATATGGTACAATTACTTCTGAGTTCACAAATAAGTCATATAGATAAGTGGACTTAGAGTGTATGGCATGTTGCAGCCATACAATATGTGTGTATAAAATAATTAAATCTATTAAATGCTGTACAGGTCATCAAACACTAACAGATAAAGATTCCAAACTGTGATAGCTAAGAGGAACGTCTTAGTTGGATAGCCGGTTGATTTACAAGAGGTATAAAAACAAACTGTTGATAATTTTTAGAAAGAATACATATAATACTGCCTTACTCAACGTATTTGTTATTACATGGGATAAAGACCCTTATATCCATAACTGATCTATTCTGAGACTTATTCTTCTCCCACTTCATAGAACTATCTGGGGCTTTTAAAAATAATATTTTATTTATGTGCAGGAGGGCTCAGTTTTGTTTTGGTTTTTTTTGTCACNGTGTTATATTTGCTAGATCTAAGAAAAGAAAGATAATGAGGTTTTTTTCCATGTTTTTGTAACAAAACAGATTTTTCATTATTTATTCCTTCATTCAACTAGAATGGGTTTGTTGTTTCAGTTTAATGCCTAATTTGATATTATTTTATTGTATCTCTAGAGATCGTAAGAATCCCTACTTCAGTTTCCAAAGGGTCGAATAAAACATTTTAGTAGCATTTTTGATTGTTTTATAACTGTAATGAAATAACACTTTTCTCCAGTTCTAGCTTAATATTATTTGTAAATATAGAACTCAGTTCACTGACATACCTTGTCTAACTCTCATTTCATTTGTCTGGACCCAGGAATATCATTACCAGATGTGTGCAAATAAAATAGTGTTTTCTACTTTGAAGATAGTTAATAATAATTTATCAACAAATTAACTTGTAGACAGCATGAAAAGAGGTCTAATTTCATTTGCTGGAATAGGGAGGGTAAAAATAGTTTATGAATAACCTGAAAATTGGCAGTGTTAAATAAAATTGAGGAACTTCTTATAGGGACAGTTTAATTAGCTTTGCTACTTTGTGTTAGTTTCTGTGTACCAGGGAAATTTTAATCCAGTTTTTAAGTATCTGTTTCAGATTAGTACACCTCTTTGAAATTGTTGTTAGCCTTATGTATGATGTAAAAGTTTTATGTGATTCCAAATCCCTAGAAAAAAACCCATAAAATGGTACTACTGGAAATACTTCAATCAGGATTCTTTAGGCCATCTTTTAGCATTGTGATTTTCAAGGAGAATGCTCCACTTCTAATCCAGAGCTAGGTAAAATAAGAATCTGGTTTATTACTTCCAGTCGTAGAGGAAGGAGAATTAGTAACACTGGAATTAAGAAACAAGACCTGTGTGTAGTTGAAATTATCTGTATCCTTGAAGACATTTTAGCAAGACATTATGATTCACCATTTCAATTGTAAGTCTTAAGTAATTTGGAATTTTTTTTAAAGTCCACAGCTGATTTAATAACTAGCAGAAGCTTCACTGAGCTCATTGCTGAATGTTATTAAAACCTTTAATTTTTTTCCTATGTGTATTTTACTGGTGTTAACTAACAAAAATGTCAAGCTGTATAATTAATATTCACAGATCCCATCAAGAGAATCTTTTTAATGTGGAGAAGGAGCTACTTTACGTCAGTTTTTCTTTTTAGACTTTTTTTTCCATTGTTTATAAATGATCCTGCAACCTTAGAAGTGGTTCTGATTGTCTGTATATCTGAAACTGCTTTTTTTTTTCCTAAGTAGAAGTAGGATTGAAGGATAGGATAATACACCAAGTGGTAAGTCAGTCCTACAGCCTAGAGGAAACTCAGTAGGATAGAAGGAAGGGACCTAATTATCATCTATAAATACTTTCAGAGTAACTGTGTAGATGAAGGAAGGAATTATTTCCAGTCTGGGAAGATCTCAAGATAAAGAATAATAGCCTAAAGCTATTAGAAGCAGTTTTTAACAATGGGCTGCAGTTGTCAACTGATGCAGATGGTAAATCCCCACTCAAGTCAGACTGAGGAGTTCTCCATCAGTGCAGTCATTGGAACCAGTCATTCTCAGTTTGCTGATTCTGTCATTTGCAGAGAGGTCTTAGCTCACTTATTTCAGAGTGAGGTTTTGCCTGATTTAAATAAAACCAGCTGTATGGATAGCTGATGTCGCTCTCTCACCCCTCTTTTGGCCCGCTGCCTTCCCCCTGCGTTAGTCCTGATGGGCTCTATTTTTCAGTCAGTCTGCCCATATTCTCTTGTACCTACCAAGCCTGGCCCAGTTGACTCCAGGCTGTAACTGGCACCAGCAGAGCCTCCATCAGCAAGGTGGGAATGATCCTTGCCTCACTCAGGAAAATGACAAAATCAGGTCAGAGTGAAGCAGATTGAACTTCATCTCCTACCTAAAGGCCACTCACAGTTTCTTACAGAGTACTGCCATTTTTATGAATAAAAAACCTACCGGGGAGAACTCCAGAGGGGGCACTGTGCCCAGCCCATGTGCTGGGACCAAGCTTAAAAACAGCAGCCACAGGCACGTGCTGGACTACCTGTGAGGCTCAGCAGAGTTTGGATAAGTGAGTGACCGCGTGTTGATTAAGGCAAGTTAGAGCAGTGTTCACCCAAAGCAGTAACTCACATCCACTTCTCTCTTGGCTCTCAGCAGCTGTTGTCTTACTGACATGTGCCGCGGTGTCCTGGATGGCTGGGGCCGGAAGGGTGGCGTACAAGTGAAAGGGAAAAGCTGCTGTATAAGGATGTGTAAGGTGCAAGGAGAGCTGATCTGGTGCTCACCTGACTGGTCACTGTGGTGATAAAATCAAGCAAAATAGAAGAAACTCATTCTCAAAAGAAAAGGCGCTGTCTGGCACTACCAGTTCTTGCTGAGAGAAATTTGCCAGCTATTAAATTGCCAAGACCTTTTGAAGTTCCCCAATCCTGAGGTCTTCCCTCGTCTTCTAGTATCAGCTGATTTTACCCAGCCAGGTAGGAAGATCACAGCTTTAACGTGTTATTTTGTAGGGAAACATAAAGCAACTGCATGCAGGGAGGAGGAAACCTGGATAAAAATGCATGAAGTTTGCAGATGGATTACCAGAACACCAAAAAAAAGAGGGATGATGTGCACTAAAGAGCTATAGTTATGTGTGTTGTCTTATAATATTTTTTTGCTACATAAATACATTTTAATCAGTCAAATGGCATATGGTGAATAAAGGTAAGAGATAGAGTTTCTCCTGCCATCTGCTGCTCCGGAGATCATTGGCAGCATATTACAGTTCCCTTTCTGAAGCTCTCCTAAAGCTTCAAATCTCAGTCTTTTAATTTCTTAGAATTACTTTCTGATTTATAAGTCTGTAGGTTGTTTTTTTTTAAAAAAACGGGTTTGAAAATATATAGGATGATTGGGTGAAAAAGCTACAAGTTCTCTTGTTTTATCTTTTTACTTTATTGAATCCTTCAGTGCACTCAGCTATTTCCTGTTATATGAATTTCACCTCTTAAACATCCAGAGTTTTGTATTTCAAAATGTAGAAATGCTAGGAGGAACAAAACTAGTCATCTTCTCAATTACTCTTCTCAGAAACAAAATGAGTAAACCAAAGTACTAAATTTGACCAACATTTCCAAGAGGTTGCTTTCATTTTAAAAGTCAGGTACTCATTATAGAGTACTTTTTGGTAGAATTAATTTCATAAATTATTTGTAAATCTTTTTGGCCTCTATGCAGTGCACTTTAAGGCTATTAGATGAAGAAAAAAAAAGTAAGATTGTGGTTTTCAAAGGATATTCATGTATTTGCATTCTGCTATTCAGGATAGGTGATTCCAAACACTTTTAATTACTTGAATTTTGAAGAAAATACGTTGAACTTGTCATCCCAGATGCACTCCTGCAATGTCCTGAAGATCACTTGAGCTCTAGTTGTGTTGCTCTTCATCAGCCTGTGTGCTGTTTACAGGAGAAACATTTAATTTTGGTAAGGCATTTGGAGAACTGCATAGTACTTTTGTTGCTTTGGTAAACCCCCTATATTATGGAAACATGCATATTTCCATTAAGGCAAATAGATATTTTGGTGACAATCAGACTTTTGAAGCTCACTGTTTCACTGGCTCTAATTGGCCTGTTCTTCAACTTGCTCTTACTCTAAGGGGATGAGACTTAAATGGCAGCTTTTTTAGGATTGACATAATTCTTTCCTAATTTTTGAGGTCAAAAGAATAGTGCTTGCAGGGAAGAATTACCTGACTGACAATCTATGATGTTAAAGTGAGGAAAAAGGTAACCCACAGTATTTTGCATGTTTTTATCCCTCAGAGTGATGAATGATTTTCTGAGAAAGAAATAAGACCACCACAGTGAAAAGGGGTGTGAAAAAACCATTTCTTGTAATAGTTATTCCAAGAGGGACACATCCTAGCTTTATACCAAACTAAGCTTCCCAAAAAGCAAGAAAACGTGTCAGTAGCTTTCCTAGAAAATGCACTGTCAAATGTTTTTCTGTTGCCGTGGAAAACTTGTTATGTGAGCTTGTGACAGTAAGACCCCTGAAAGGGGATGTGGCTGCAGGGTTTACACCTGTTCTGTGACAGCACCCCGATGGTGTGACAGTGCACCTGCAGCTCAGCCCAAACCCAAACCCACGGCCACGTGTGAAGCAGAGCTTGCTAGGTGCCAGATGACTGTCGTCATCTAACAACGTGTAAAATCGAAACACAGCTTTTTGCCATTTTAGTAATATTTATACTTTTTGCCACGTAACAGTACCTGAGGAGAAAATTTAGTTACCTTTAATATTACTGCTAACAGAAAATGCCATGAAAACACATCATTTTTCCAGATTCAGGTAGGTAGAGCACGGAGTAAAATATGAGGGCTTTGTTTCATCTCTCTTTCCTCTTTTCTCTCTCCCTCCCCCACTATCCTCTTCTCTCCCTCCTCTCTACTGCCCAATATTTTTTTTTTCTTTTTTCTCCCCTTAATTTCAGGGGGGGTTGAATAGCCCTGTAAGGAGAAGAAATATGCTTCAAGGAAAGAGGCACGTGGGTCTCCAGAGAACAATAGGAACATAAAATCTGTCTCAGAGGCATAATTAGGTTTGCAATTAATTAATATTTGCAAACCACTTTGAGAATCTGGGTGCAAATTATTATTATTTTCATGATGTCACTGCCGAGACAGATGAACAGGAAGTAGAAACAAAAGGATAATCAGTGGATTCGTGAAGAGCTTACACTGCCGCATTAGGATCATTAACAATTGCTTCTTCTTGTGTATCATTATTATCCAATATTAGTTTTCCCACTCTGGTGAAGTAAAAAGTACAAGAGCTCAAAAATTATGAAATCTTATCAGCTGATGAGACAAAAAATACAATAAAAAATGAGAGGAGGAGAAACAAATATTTTCTTTTCAATGATTCTGAATATCAGGTGGGGAAAGGGAAGAGTCATTTGTATGAGTAGTGTGTAATTTCCTAATTTATTATTATTATTATTATTTTGTTTACACCTGGTAAAATCTTAAGTGGTGTCCCCACACAATTTCCTAATTTTGTGAAGCAATTTTATTTTAATACATGTGGGCATGAAGTCTTTAGATAGTCCCCAACTGATTTTCACTGTCTGATAATAATATATTGGACAAAATAGCATTGCTGTTTGTGTGGGAGTTAATGCTTTTGAAAACAGCTAATACACTTAACTACAGTGTATTAACAGTGGGCGTTCTGCTTATTTTTATTGCAAGCTTTAGCACTGTGCAATTTTCCTGCAACGTGTTAGCAATAATCCACTCCATGCTGGTACTTGAATATTTATTGAGCATTACAGTTAAAAACTTATGGGGAAAAAGGGATATTAAGAAAACCCACATTACATCCTGGTATGGCATGGTGTCCATGAAAGAAATCAGTGACGAGGAAGTTTGGGGCAGTTTTTAAGATTATCCACGGCTATTCCAAACGAAGTATGACATACATATGTGTTGGGGGTTGAGAAAGTTTTCTTTCTGTGTGTGTATGTGCTCTTTTCTTCTCTCAAAGGAATTTTTTCCCCATGTTAAGGGGCGATTGCTGGGGTACTTAAGAAAAACAAAGGACCTAGCCAGCCACAAGGGAGGGGCCCAATTGTCCTTTTTTTTTGGTCTTGGTGGCGTCTTCTCAGGTGGGGGAGCAAAGACATCTGGAGATTTAGAACTGGAAAAAAAAGAGGTGGGGTAGAGTGCTTGNTTTCATAGAATGATAGAGTAAGCTGAGTAGGAATGGACCCACGAACATCATCAAATCCAGCTCCTGGCCCTGCACAGGATATCCCAGGAATCACACCGTGTGTCTGAGAATGTTGTCCATGTGCTTCTTGGACTCTGTCAGGCTTGACCATGTTCCTGGGGAGCCTGTTCCAGTGCCCAACCACCCTCTTGGTGAAAAGACTTTTCCTAATGTTCAATCCAAACCTCCCCTGACACAGCTTCATGCCATTTCCTCAGGTCCTGTCACTGGTCACCACAGAGAAGAGATCAGTGCCTGCCCTTCCACTTCCCTTTGTGAGGAAGTTGTAACTGCGGTGAGGTCTCCCCTCAGCCTCCTCTTCTCCAGGCTGAACAAACCAAGGGACCACATGACCTCACTTCCCCGTACTGTGCCTCCCTGGATTCCCATGGACTGCTTGGCAGTATGGAGGATGAAGGGTCATGGCACATACGTGCCTTCCCCATCCCCAAACCCTGTGAGGATGATGACAATACTTGGCACCATGGAGAGGGAGGGATCTTCATGGACTGCTGGTATTGTAGGCGTCTTTACGTAGTTAGGTATTTCTGGCTGCACGTGCTAGTGGCGTTGGTGGGATGAAGCTGTTTGTCAGCATCTTCAGGCAGAGGTTTAATAATGGCCACAGCAATATCTGAAGTTGTCCACCTTAAGTAATTGTTTGGAAAAATGTGGCATAGAGGAACAAATACTCTTACAAGTTCAAGGGATGGGTGAATCCTTACAGCTGAAAAAAGCTTCTCACGTAGCTTCTGAATACAGAATTACATGTCTTGGCTGTGATACCAGAGGTGTGCACAGACAGTAGTGGGAAGGAGTGTCACAAGGGGTGTCCTCCATAAAAGCCTTCCACTTCATGGAACAGCCATTCATCCCGGCCTATGAAAAATGTTCTACAAGAACGCCACACTGCAGATGGGCAGGTCTGCATAAAACCACATGAGCAGGCTGAGACAGCAGGGAAGCAGTGCTCAGAGTCAAATGCTAAACAGAACAAGTAAGCATGGGGATGGTTAGGAAGGGTTTGAGTAATACCACAGAGCCCAGATATGTGGGGGCAGCGCTCTGGCCAGTAAGACCCCATGTCACTCTCTGGAGGTTCGGAGGTAACCCATCCAACTTCTACATTAATCATCCACCTAAATGAAGGGTGTAGAATAGGTAAGTTATATTTTAGTTGCACATTTGTTAGCACAGGTTTGTAAAGGAGAGCATCCTACAGCCATCTGCTGTAATTTGAGCTTTTGAAGCAATTAAATTCCCTAGGAAAGCCATGCTAATTTATCTGTAAACTTGACTGATTATCAGTGGGTTTGTTTATGCAGTTATTCTGATCATCAGGCATTCCTTCTAGTATTCTTGTTGAGTTGTAAAGCAGGGCATAATTCTTCTGCAAGTTTCTTAGAGACTGATTTTTTTCTCTTTTGGTATGTTGGAATAGACTATGCAGCATCTTCAAGCATTATTACTGGGCAGGGCTTTGGTTTCATCTTAACACAGTTAACTTAATGTTTAGAAGGAGTGCCAAAAGTGTGAATGTTCACTTAGGCTGCTTTATTTATCCTCTTTCGTGGTGTAAAGTAATTTAGAACCTTCATATAAAATGTCTTTTGGAAGGTGATTAAGTAACCATGCATCTTTTTTTTCATTCATTTTTTTCTTGACTGGCTTACACCTGTCACTGATTTTTTAAGTGATAGGAAAAACTCTTCTGCTAATAACACCAGGGTTTTTTGTCTCACAGATCTTTACTTTATGCTTCACTTAGTTTCATTCAAATGAAGATGCATCCACAAGTAAGAACCTGATAAATCTCAGTGCCCCCTACTTTCCAGAGTTCCTTGAAAGATCTGTAGCAGGTGTTTACAGTCAAACATCTGCATTGTTCTTCATGAAATTTTGTGTAATGTTATATGCATCAATAGTGCATATAAATATGATTTTTTTGATCAAATATAAATTTGATATGTGACAGAAGTTATAAAAATCAGAGGACAGAAAAACTAAAACCCCTTTTACCAATCCAGGCACTCATAAAGAAAACCTAACAAAATATGATCCTTGGAGAGGTATCCACACAAAGATGGAGAGAAATCCTTATCAAAAACAGTGTTTCATTTCTTCCTGCTGTATTCTGTGGGTTCTTCTGGAAAAAACAATATTTTCACTTGAAAATGTAGCAAGTCCTTTAGTCCCTGGTCCCCATATGTGTATATGTGGATTGATTTATGTGACCCAAAGTCCTGCATCTCAGTGTATTCCACGCCGAAATAAGGGCCCAAGTCCGCCGTGCCATGAGCCCGTCCCTTAAGTCATCTCATTGTACAATAGCTGTTTAAAATACTGCTTGAACATGTTCGATGTCTTTAAACATACGTTTCATCTCATCTGCCTTCAAAGAGCACTTAAGTAACACAATACATATAATCAAACATTTTTTTCTGGATGATTGATTATCACATGCTTCAAGTGCAAGTTTCTTTTAATGTTATCTTTTTCCTGGTCCAAATTAAGGCTTATATTTGAAAGGTATGGAAATGTATAGTGTTTATATGGTAATCATACTTTGCTGTCACTGTTTCAAGTCACCTTCCAGACAAAAGAAATAATAGCTGCTGAACGATCTGCCGGCCCCATAATTAACACAGGATTGATCACTCTTCCCCCATCCCCTGCATTAACGGGCTGCAGAGCCCAGCCTGCTTATGTCTCTCACACACGTAGAGCCACGTTTTCTGTCCTCCCACCAGATGCTATCCAATTTTCTGTGCAACTGCGTATCACCCTGTAACACAGAGCAAAAGCAAGCCAGCTTCTCTTTCGACAGCTACTGTGACTTCTCTAAAGAGCAAGCAAATCTCTGGCAACCAGTTTTTGTGGCAGACCTGGTCCCCAAATTCTGACTGTCTTGAAAGTGTAAGAAGGACTGCCTTAAGAGACTGCAGAAGAAAAACTTTATCCCAACTCTACCTTGATCAAAACTGAGGTGAAAACCTTTGCGTGAGGGATGATGGCTAGAAAATAAAATACAGAAGTGCTATTAACTACTATTGTTAGGGATGGAGAGATCATCTGTATTGTCTTGATAATTGTCACAGATCAAGCTCTGTGGCTTTTCTTTATGGCTCTTAGAAGAAATATAATTTCATCTTTTATAAAAATGTTATATTGGTGAAGTGAAAGTGGAAAATTATGCAAAAATGGTTAGTAATGATTCAATCACAATTCATATTATTCACACTCGTGCCATAATTGATGCTGATAAGAAAGCGGAAACCTTTTGTTCAGTCTCTCAATGGTTAGAACAATGCAATCATGCATTTTATTTTAAACTTTGTAAATTACCTATTTTCTGAAATTGCAAATGACCCATTTCTAAACATAAGCATTCCATGTTGTAATCCTTTCATTTTATTTCAGTGTGAACAATGTCATTCACTGGCTCCAAGCGTATTTTAAATTTTAACAATGAAAATATCCTATGTTTAATACTTGCAAAAATATTCAATTATATACGGTTATTTATTAAGTGGAGAACTAATTGGATGTCACTGCTAAGCAGTGTGTCCCTGGAATTTAAATAGAAGTGTGAAGAATCCCAAGAGACTGTTATATAGCAAGGGAATAGGAGTATGAGGGTAATGGGAAATATAATTTAAAAAGCAATGGACTTCAAACTTTAGTCTGAACAGCAACGGACTACTGTAATTTACCTTTTGCTGTAACTAAGTAAATTGCTTTCATTGCAGCACTGGCACAATTTAGGCAGACAAGGACCTTCCTCTCTCCCGCCCCTGGGTTTTCCCCAGCATAATAGGCTTGGAACATTCTGCTGGGAAGTGAGAAGTGTAGGTTTGAACTGTGTCAAGCTAGGGAAGGAATTAAAGCAGGATTTAATTGCACATCGTCTGTATTCTGACCCTCCAGCAGTATTTAAGGGGTGGGCACCTATTGTGTAAAAGGAGGAAGTGTGGCACCTGAACAAGTTAGGGTATATGTGGGGCTCTGAAACCCTAGCTGACATAAGCACTGCCTTACAGGCCATAAAAAAAAAGATACCTAAGCTGCAAAAGGTGAAGAATTTGAGGCACACCCTTGCCTTAGTGTTTTTCCTGGCTAGTTTCAACAGCTCCCGGCTCAACCTTACTGTCTGCTTTGGATTCCTTTCTTAGGCATCCTATTCTCCCACAGGCAGGGACCTCAGGCACCTAACCCGGTCCTGAGAGGCTCAGTGTGGACTCCAGGCATTTAGGATGAGAAGTAACGACCCTCAATATTGCTGGACCCATATCCCTTCGTACGTATAATGCCAAACACACGCTCATCTCCTGCTGCTGAAGGCATCCTCAGTCATCCAGTAATAAACTGGCCTCAAGTTGTATGTGGCACTGTTCTGTTGTCAGAAGAAAAGCAGGCAAGAGAGATGTTGTCCCATCCATTAAAAATGGAAATGGTGTTTGGTCAGATAGTAATGTAGACTTTGTAGATGTGTGGTGTAGTGTGAAAAATGTAAACAAAGTTACAGTAGCAACCTTACACAGGGTGTGATGTGTGGATTGAAACCATGGGCTCTGATGGCTGAGAAACAATTTCAGAGAGTCCTATTTCACAGAGAGACTTCATGGGAGAGAAAAAGAAGGAAGAATAATGACACATTGCTATATGGTCTTGATTCTACCGTGTAGACTTTAACACTGAGCACTGAAAATGCAGTAATTGTATGAAGTGCTTCAACATCGGGAAAACCAGAAGTAGTAGTAATTGAAATAGCACACAGTTTTACTGCCTGGTTTTATTATTTTTGTTACAGCATAAATTATGGCTGGTTATCATTGATTGGTTTTGCGTTATTTACATTATAAAATGTTATCACTTTAATTAAATCCATACATGTGTTTAAAACAGTTGTCATCATTTAGTCTGATACAGAGGTTCCTTATGGTCGTGTATTTTTTTGCTTTAGCAAAGGAAATAACTACACTGCTACAGTTATCATTAAAGCCTTATAGTTACATGCGCACTAAGCCTTTTCCAGATAGAAAGGTCTTGGTACCAAAATAATGGACGTGTGAGTAAATTTGTCACAATTGTCAGGTTTTGACTGGGCCAGACTCCCAGGCTTACATATGATTCCACAAAACCTTTTCAGAAAAACTAAGCTCACATCCCAAGGCTTTAATACCAGTAATAGATGGATGGATGCTCTCTGAAGTACAGAAGGTGTTCCAGCACTACTCATCTCCATACTTCACATGGTCCCATTCTTCCCTCAAGGTCACGATCAGCCAGGCAGAGCACACTGGAGCACAAGCAAGATCAGCCTTCGGGCTTCTCCCCCTTTTTCCAGTAGCTGCACTGAAAGGACCCTCAGTCATTCCCTTCATGTGGGTGTTACAGCTCAAAATGCTCTTTTGCATCTGGCTCTGTACCTGCAGTGTTTGGGAAATGTAACTGTTCTGGCACTCAGTGTTCTGGGTTTTGCATATACCTCTTTTTATATCCCTATTATTGCTGAGAAAACCAAACATATTTGTCTCTTGCAGCTTAACCATGTACTTGAGAACTAAATAAAAATACAGGCTGAGTCTCCTTAGATGCCTATCTTCGAGTTATTATTGTGTTCTTTGAGTTTGTGGTTTGATACACTGATAGTTAAATGGGAAGATTGCTGACATTACTGGTAATTTACAGCTTCTGTGTTTGATCTGTCAAATGTACTTTCAAAGATTAAACATGGTCTGTTACTGGTACAATTACCTCAAACTTTTTAGGCTGCAAATTCAAGAAAGAGGAGGTGCTATTTTCCTTTAAACTCCTGTCTTTCCCTCGCAGCTCTGATACTGTGAGGTTTTACTTTCTGCCCTTGTTAAGGTGCTACTCTGAATTCAGATAGCTGGAGGCATTTTAGAAGGTAATCTTACAGCTATGCTTTCTGTCTTTTATGAAAAGTAATAATTATCATATTTCTTGTGTCTCAATCATCTCTCAGGCTGCATAAGTGAAACTGCATAAGGGAACTCCACGGGCAAAAGTAAAAAAATTATTTCATTAGCAGGCTATGATCTTTGGACATCTATTTTTGCAGAGAGCTAAATTGGTGGTGTGGTGTTTTGTTCATATGGACTAGGGCTTCCTTTGAAAATATACTGCATGCATAATTCTGAGCTTTTGAACAAAATGGTTTTTCATAACACTAAAAATGTAACAGCAAATGGTATTGTAAGTACTAAGAGGTGTCTTACTCTGGCTTCTTTAATATTTACAGTGGTAACATTAGAAAAAATTTTAAACTATATTTACAAACATTTTTGTTTTTACATTAGGAGAATGAATTACAGCTCTCAGATATGTTTACAAACACTATTACCTGAAACAAAACTGTTTTAAAAGCTCTGTTAATTGATAGTTTAAATAGCAGTACTGTTTTTTGTGGCAGGGCTTGGTTGCTATTTTTACAACTAAAAAAGTTAACCAGGTAAATTAATTTAATAAAAATGGGAAAAGTGTAGGTAGTATATTAATTAAACCACATTCACCTCAGCCCTGGCCTGGTACTCATGAAGCAGAGAGGTTGCGGAGGGGGGAGGGAAGGATTTTTTTTTTTTTTTTTAATATCCTGTAGTTTTCTGGTTTAGACCATAATGTAGTTTTACAGTTAGCCTTAATTCCAGGCAAGTTGCTTGTGGTCTCCAGGTTATCAGCCCAACTTATAGAAACGACTGCCGGAGAAGAGCCATTCAAGGGCTCCTAAAACCTTCCAGCTGCTGCCGAGCACAGTGGTTAGAGGCAGAAAGAAGGGAGGAGGAGGAGGAGGCAAGGCTGAGCTGGCTGCCTGCTCGGCAGCCCGGGGATGCCAGGGTGGGGCTCCCAGCTTCCGCACGCCACCAGCACCGTCTGACCCAGTGCTGTGTCGGGAGGGAGTCACCAGCACCGGGTGACAGCAGCCATCCAGCCGTAGTTGCCAGATCGCCACTGGGCGACCATCGTCAGAGCGGGAACCTGCAAGGGACGTGGGAGGTGTGGGGGGTTTGCTGTCTGTCTATACCAGCGCCTGTAACTTGCCCTGGTTCCCTGAGCCACAGGACAAGTTGCTGTGTGAGGTGTAGCAAGAGCACAGAGCTTGTGGAGGGAGGCAGCTCATTCTCTTCCCATTACTGAATGGCACAAAATGATATCTCTTTCATTCTGTGGAAGTGGTCAGTCATTAAAGTGTTATCCTGGCAGCATCTGTTAAGCCTCCATGCAAAGACTTCATGCCTTCATTTTTCACTTGAGCTAATATTTTAAGAACTCTTAAAATAATAAAAATAAAATTAGTTTAGGGTCAGTACTTAAACCAAGAGCCTCGGCTCACTCCAGAGCACCAATTTATTACGGAATGGGGAAGTATAGGGATGGAAAACATTGTTCAGACTTACGTTTAATCAGACCGAGTGCTTTTAATTAGCTGGAGAAGAAGATTGTGAACATTTCTATTTAAGTGTTCCTGCTCAGAGAAATACTTTCATCATTAGAAAATGATCAGCTCACTTGGCGTAAATTAAGAACTCCTTATTGGTGTCTTTTAACATACTATGTATTTTAAAATTGCATATTTAATGTAATAAGAAGGAAGATGAGGCATCTGATAACTTCTAGATGTTTTCTCTCTTACTTTATTTTTTTTAAAGCTTGGGTAATAATTGAAGTATAATTACAGAACTTTCCTAAGATCTGGATCTATTTAATCAATTGAAGCATGACTACACAGAAGATTCATTTCAGTTGTTGGTGCTTTTAAATCACATAAAGACATTGTTCTTACTCTGTTGTTTTTAGGCTGCTCATAAAAGGGTATTAGAAGTGTAATCAAGATGAGGATGAAGTATCAATGTGGTATTTGCATCATTAAAAATTAAAGTTAAGGATATTACTGAGTTAGGTTTTGACATCCAGTAAAATGGTACTTTACTTTCTACAACACTTCTGTTGAAAAATATTTTATAAATCTGCAAGGAATATGCAGCCAATATCACTAGGGACTCTTTTTTTAAGTACTCATCGGAATCAGAGAAGTAAAATTTTCTACTAGGACTAAACATTTATTGTCAAAATTGAATTTTAGGAAAGTAAGCCTTTTCAGAATTAAATATGAGATTATCCAGATGATGTTTGTATTAAAATCAGTACTCAGTCAAAGACACACAGGAGGAAAACATGTTACAAGTTTTGTAATTGTAATACTGGGGATCCCTTGTAGGAATATTTAGATTGTTACTTCTAGAATGCTTCCCTGGACAAATTATTTTTTATGGACCAAAACCACTTTTTTTTTTCCTCATTAAGTCAGATGTATTACCCCTTTCACGTCATTAATTTGAGTCAAATAAAACTTTTCCTGACATTATTTGTGGACTTACTATATTGAGTTACCATATATTTTCTGCTAAATAAAAATGCATATTGCAAAAGGAACATAAGCCAAGCGCATGTGATTCTCTGGTCATGACTGGCCGTGGCCAGAGTCTGCCCCATGGTAAATGTCATTTACCTTTGTTTTCCCAGGGACAAACTGTCTTGAATATCTTTGCATTTCCTATGTGTGTAGAGGCAGTATCTGTGGGAAGTAACTCCTTAGCCTTCTGCCTGGGTGAAGATGCTCTCCCCCACCAAAGATAGAAAAGGATCCTCTCGCCAGTGGGGATAAGGCTGAGGAAGTGGTTTCATGATGGATTTAAGCCTATTTAAGTCCCTGGGGTCACTGAAAGGGTTTGTCCCTCGCTCTCCTTTATCCGTCAGCCATTCATTGCTGCCTCTCTCTGTATCAGCACACGGCTTGTCGGTTCAGGGAGCTGCTTTAGCTAAAAAAAAACCCTTTTTTTCTGTAGTCAGATTAATTTTCAGTCCAGCTGCGCAGCTGCCCGAGCACTGATGCCAGCACAATCATGGACAACAGGGAGGGCAGGACTGCTGCTCTCAGTTGCGGTAAATAAGGTGAAGTTATTCAGGAAACTACAGCCTGTGTGTGGAACAAAGTCTCAGTATAATTACAGATTTATTTCTTTCAAATCCTTGTACTTGTGAGTAATCCTAAATGAGCAGAACTGGGTGAAATTTGTCATTCATTCCTTTTTTTTCATTTTAACTCAAAATATTTTTTCCAATAAACCCAGTTATGTTGCTGGAAATATATGTATATATACTGATATCTTTTTTCTCTTAATTAATTAAATTTTGCTCTTTTTTTGTAATTTGTTCATAGGGAAGGATTTCAGTTACTCATTCTTAAATATTTTTGTAAGTAGTTGTTCTCCCTCTCCTGCCCCCCTCATAAAGGAGCTTTATATCTTCATGTTTCAACTAGAAATGAGACGTAATGAAATTAATTGACTCTTCTGCCCTGTTTGATGACCCAGGAGCCTCTGACAGTCGGGAACTGAATTCAGATCTCTCAGATTTCAATACAGACTGGTATGAATACAGCCAGAGACCCTAAAGCCACAACACATCCTTTGAACAGATTACCTCCAGCTTTTTCCAGAAACTGTCATGGAAAGCTTTTGCAGAAAACTGGCCATGGGTCTCCCCATTGCTTTAATTACAAAGGAAATAGATGTTGACCCTTTAAGTTTGTTAGGCAGTGCAGCTCCTGGGTTCAAAACATATTTCCCTTCAGTTTCCCTCATTTGAGAGAATCATGGCCTGTATTAGAAAAATTAATTAACAGTTTGTGAGGAAATTTCAGATTTAGATGTCACCCACACTGAGGAGAACGAAATTAACTCATTTAATGTCAGATTTTCCATTAATTATACAATTAGCCTCCTGGCATTTGAAAAGATTTTAATATGAATACACATTTTAAGTCCAGAAAACTGTGTGACCTTTTTTCGGGTGAAGTGGGGCCTTCTGCCTTTGTCTTTCTTCCCCTTCTTCCGGGTTGCATGTAAGCTGCAAGGTGCAATTTACTAGAGGCAAGCACTATCTGAGAATATTGCAATTACAAAAGATTAAGGGGAAAATGGAACAACTGGAGAGATTTAGAGAGACTCTCAGGCAGGACTTGTGTCTGTTTAGCCTAGTACAAGAAAATAAATAATTCCATTCTTTACAGCAGTATTTTCTCCTGTTTTTCTTTCTCTCTCTTTTTTCTTTCTCTGGTTTCTCTGAGGATAGAATAGACTTATAGGCCTTTAGCTGAGTAGTGGCTGTGCAGTGTATTCTGGGCAAAGAACCTCTCCTAGGGGCAAAATTATTTGTGAGTACATCTGGGTCATGTTGACAATCATCACATTCATGTGTGGCCTGTACAGTGAACCACCTCTTGGGGTTGCCTTGAATATCATTAACTGAGACAAAGTGAGCTATGTAGCACAGGTACACTTTGCTTCTTTAACTGATAGATGCCTATGTTACACAAAATTTATGTAGCTCAACACCCCCCCCCCATTTACATGAATAGAGCAGATGTGCATGGTTGTCCGTGTAATACTGGTTTTATTTATTCAAACTGAGCATTGACAACAGAGCTAATGCTGTCCTGAATTACACCCCTTTAAATCCATTTGAAGCCACAGACGGTAAGACTCAACACTGGAATTTATTTTGCTTTTAAAATATAGGAATAGTTTGACATGTAGCATCAGGGTATTTTGCTTTTTAAACATGACTTGCGCTGGCCCGTAACAAAGCCTTTTAACTTTCTAGGACATCATAGAACATTGTTCTTTTATTTTAAGCTAGTTGAAGTCTGAGAAAGATGGATATTTCTCTGAAGTGTTACAAAGCTTCGGCAGAATTCATACCTGACCAGGATCCTTCTGGCAAGGCTCTGTGAGGTCTGCTTCACTTACTGGGCTGGAGCAAACTCAAAAAGGGTTTCCTGCGTTGGGTGCCTCCACTTCTGGAGTCTGACTTTGAAGCTCAGAATAACATACATGCATTTGGGTTAGTAATGAAGCACTTATTAAAGAGGTTTCTTGAATCATGACCTAAGAGGCTAATTTGGGAAGTGCTGGGCAGCCACACCTTGGCCTCAAAGGTATTTGTGAGGTCTTCACATAAAAATGTCTAATATAGTTGCTCAAAACCCCAGGCCTCTTAAATAAGAGATTGGTTTGGTAGTTTGGGCCTGAACTCGCTTGTCAATGACAGCTCATATATTTGTCAACATTCTTGAGGCATATTTTTGGAAATCTGAAAAATTTTGCTTTTGCTAGTTGCAGTTAGTTTGATGGCAGCCAGAAATTCTGCAGCATAAAAACACATCTCCTGTCTGACCTTGAAGTGTGTTCCCTTTTTTGGGAGGGAATTTTCCTCACCAGGACTCGCTGTTACCAGTGGGGACACAGCAGAGTGTCATACAACTGTTCCAGTTCAACTAGATTGGACTCACATAAAGGTATTAAGTTTTTTTGCCCGTGATTTCTCAAGGAGAATACATCTACATCTTATTTTGCTGTAATGCTGAAACTCACTGAATTACATGATGCTTGGGTCTATTCCTGGAAATTTTTGACACACAGCTTTCTGTATTCAAAATAAGTAGGATATTTACACTGTGGAGCTAAAATACTTAGCAGAAGATGTTTTAGTCTGAAATCATTTGAAGGTACTGGTGATTTCTTCTGTCTTTTGGTTGGCTTATATTAAAATGCTAAAAGCCTGAAATGAATATTTGTTTTCCTGCTGCTTTTTCCTGGTGCATTCCAGATGCCCTTCTCCCCTTGAAGCTCCTCTGTCTGAAGGCGTGTAAATTTGCACAACCTCTTCTCCTTCAAATTGTCCTCTCCTTCATATTGCGACAGCCCCTTCTAGCACAAGAAATGGTTGAGCTATACCCCCTCTGGTGGCGAGTGTTCTTGTGCATTCAACTATACAAAATCATATAACTAGGTTTGGAAGGAGCTTATTTTTTATTAGACTCAGTAAAAAGTTCTTGCCAGTCTTGTTAGAGCAGGATTGGGATGAAAAGTAAATGTTTTTATTCTCTAAGGGGAGAATCTGAATCCCAGAATATGTTTCAAACATCACACAGTTTACTGGGAGCCTCTACTACCAACTTGCCTGTGTTCAGTGGGAATAATATTCAGCCTATTGTTGGCATAATAGGCTTTGTAAGAAGAATTTGCCTGCTTTATTTTTCACCATCATAGCCATAATTTCATATGTATCTTGTAACACAAAGTGAAGAACTGAAGAACTTGTGCATATCAGTAGTCTTTCCCCTTTTTCACACCTTTCTTTTTCCCCCAAGAACCATGCAGAAGGACCTGGGTAGAGCTAACTGCTGCAGTAACCTCTGAAATATAAGGTCTGAATAATCCTTCCTCCCTATGGGTAGAATTTGACTCCACACTTACCTAGAATGAGGAAATGAATTGAAGTGATAGAATTGTACATAACTAAAGGTTTCTCAAATCCCGTGTTTCGGGATTTTTTGGCTTCTTATTGTTTGACACCCAATAGAGAATATTTAAGCACACGAATCATTGTTTCAGCATGGGAAAAGACTTTAAGGGTCTTTCTAGAACTTGGATTTCAGGGGATGAGTTTCTAAATAATGTTAAGGAAATTCAGAGTTTAATGACTTGTGACACAGCAATTGTTAATAGCATGAAACTGGAAAGATTTAGAGTGTATTTCAGTGTCAAGCTCTCAGTTGTTTTCTTTGATGCACTTCATCAGTTTGAAGGTAAATTCCCAGATCTTAGTTAAACATAATTGGTGTATATATGACATAATTCCATAAGAGGATAGCAGTTTCAAAGTAGAACATGTCTGTAAATCAAGAACTTGGCAGTGTTCCTTTCACAAAGTTAGGACTATCACACATATATACAAAAATCATGAAACTGCAAAGTAATCATTAATCAGCTTTAACAACTGTGTTTCCTGATTAGATATGGCTTTGTGGATATGTGACAAACTGTATTTCAGATGCAAGATTTTTGTGCTTTAAAGGTCAAATGTTTCAAATATATTGCATTCCTAATCAACGTTGCATTTCATTTGCCAGCTGGAAATTTACTCTGACTTTGTATGTTAGAGAAGGGAAATGGCTGTGAGCTGTTTTTTGGCACAGTACCATAGTTAGAAACAAGTAAAGTAAGGAAGAAGAATGAACTGAGTTATTTCTTGCTCCACAAAATTACTAAGGACAAGAAGATTGTATTTGTCAACTCCTTGGTGTATGTGATAAATGATAAACACTATTAAGTCAGCAAATACACACTTTCAGCAAATAGGTAATTCTAGTTGCTGATTCCTGGGTCATGCATTTGCTTGTCAGCGAGCAGAAACCATTGAAAAGGTAGTTTGAAATCTTAAATAAAAACCAGGTGCATCTTCTCTGACAGCCTTTTATTTTTGCTTAAAAGGGTAGCTGTCACAGCATGTAGCTCAGTGGCCGGTCCTGCTCACTCCAGAGGCTGCAGTAATGTAGTGGAGCCAATTGGCCATGCTAATATTTATTTAAAGGAAAACATCAGGATCCAGAAAACCAAGTTAATCTGAAAAGGAGTCGATGGTTAGATGTGTTCTGAAGAGGTAATGCATATGGAAGGTACAAAATAGCTATGCTGATTTTAGAAACAATACATGAGAGAAGCTCTTTCTACAGCCACATGTCCATAGCCACAGGTCTGACATGTTTGCTTCAGGATCAGTGTGTGTGTGTGTGTGAGACCCAGTCCCAATATGAGAGAGAGACTCCACCGCTTTAACTTTAGAATTAAAATTTTCAAAGAGGTTTCTACAAGATATATATTTTTAAAGAAGTTAACATAATTTAAGAAATAGTAAATACTGTCTGCAGTCCAATCCAAGCATATAATCCATACATAGACCTTGCCAGCATTCATACTTAGCTGAGTGAAAATGATACTGTAAAATCATTTAGCCTAATGAATAAACTTTTTATTTTCTATATTCACGTATTAAGTTATTCCCGAGGAAGGTAAATGTGAATATATACTAACAGATCAAATTCAGTCCCTCCTGTATGTTTAGACATGTTGTTCTCTTTAGATGTTTCCATGCCAGTACATCACTATATTGCAACTTTTTGGTGGTGATATCTGCACACCAAATGTCTGGGAAGCTGAATGAAACTTCCAGGCAGTAAACAAGGTGTCATCTCCCCATAACTTTTTAGCTTGACATTGCTGACAATTTTTTAGAAGTCTTGCCTTGCTATACCCCAGCTCTGCTGTGTCCAGGGCTGTGACCCTCGTCGTGTTCAGTGGAACTATCCTCAGCTGTGTCAGGCAATTAGCCCAGCGTAAGCATGACACTACTGTGACATGCCAGTGGCTTAAATGAGGCTTTTTCCTCTTGACTTTCAGAAACTCCGTAGCAGTCGGCCTCATGGTAGGTGTATTTGGTGCTGTGAGAGCCAGGATAAGTGATGCTAAGTATCTGCTGAGCTGACTAGATCAGTACACAAGCCATTTCTTGCCAATTTATGAGGTCAGAAAAATCTTCTGCTTTCTACAGATTAACAAAATGCAGACCCAAGGTGTTTGCTGAGATATAAATAAGTGAGTTGACTGACTTTGATCAGATTTGTCTTATTCCTTGTAATGAAACATTTTCATTTTCTAACCTTGAATAATATTTGGAAATGCAGAGCTTTTACTGCCTCTTTTCATTCCCTTCCATTCTGTTGCCTCCTCTGAAGAGAGGAAGCTTTTTATGCAGTTTTCTCTAAGGGGAAAACGTCTTTTGTGTTGAACCTGGGAGAACTTTTATTCTTTTTTTTCTCTGGTAGTGTGTGTTTCTTTACATTGGATCACATTCTGACAGTGCTGATCTTGGGACAGAGTTTTGTGTAATTATCTTCTTTCAGCTGTTTACATTTTTACTCCATTGTGAGCTTCTACAATCCACTTCCATGTTTTAAAAAAATTATTTCTGTAGCCTTTTGTTTCCCTAATGATCTTCCTCAGCCAAGTTTAGTCCTCAGTAAGCCAGTACGGCTCTGAATTGTATCATGACAATATTTGTCCCATTACTTTAATTTATGAGAGGTTTTTTTACATATGCATGTGTTAGAAGAGGGGGAGTGTTTTTTCATTCTTCTACAAGCAGCTCTAGTTGGTATTGACAAACTCTTGAAAGAGTTTGTTTTCTGATAAGAACACACTGGAGAACATAAAGAAAAGTAGGTGTTTGTCCAGTGAAAATGAAACCCTGGAAACATATGTGCCCTCATAGAGTATGATGAGTTATGATTGTCCTGTGTATTTTTTAATATGGTACAATATGAGAGACTCATAAAACCACAGATTAGTTTGGGTTGAAAGGGACCTTTAAAGATCATCTAGTCCAAACAGGTGCATGGGCGGTGGATTGTAGA
>VYZQ01037464.1:0-28345 GCA_013400655.1 Mystacornis crossleyi
CCCAGGGGAAGAGAGGGTGAGCCTCAACACTACACCAGCATTGCTTCCAGCCCCATATGAAAGCTTGTACCCATGATGCAGTGGAGGCCGGTCAGGGCATTTGTGTGACCCAGCTCTTCTCTGGCCTTGGGTGCTGTCATCTCCTGCCTTTAATTGCTGGTGAGAGTTTCCAGATGTACCTGGAGACATGAGCTGCATTTTCTTCTATGGGTGCTGAACTAACTTTGGATTTAACTGCTTCCAGTAAAGAAGCTACAGGAGGAGGTTTTGGGGAGTTTGGCTCCCTACGAAAGCCGGGGTTTATTGACAATTTCCAACCTTACCACTGTTGTCATGCTTCTATGTGACAGTGGCAAGAAAATTTATGCCTGCTATTCCTTAACAATTAGCACAGTATATTCATAGTAAAAGCAAATGGGATTTATCTCTCCTAGCCATCCACTTCTCTGATACACCAGGCCTAGCTTATCCCTCTGATTTTTGCAGCCCCTACCTCTGGTTTCTTCCCAGGATCTACTGCATCTGTCCTCTTACTCTTCGTCCTGGTTACAGACATTTCTATGCTGGTTTCTGCTGGGATAGAATTAAATGTCTTTGTACTGGCTGGTATGGTCTGTGTTTTGGATTTTCTCTGAACATAGGTTTGATAATACAGAGATGTTTTTGGTTTTGCTGAGCAGGGCTTGCACAGAGCCAAGATCTTTTCTGCTTCTCTTACTGCCACACTGATGAGAAAGTTGGGGGTGCATGGGAGGTTGGGAGGAGATACAGCCAGGACAGGTGACCCAAACTGACCAAAGGGAGATTCCATACCATAGGACATCATGCTCAGTATATAAAGCAGGGGGAAGAAGGAGGAAGGGGGGATGATTGGAGCCATGGAGTCTTGTCTTCCCAAGTCACTTTTATGTGTGATGGGACCCTGCTCTCCTGGAGATGGCTGAACACCTGCCAGACCTTGGGAAACAGTGTTTTAATTCACTGTTTTTCCTTTGCTTGTGTGTGTGGCTTTTGCTTTCCTTAATAAACTGCCTTTATCTCAACCCACGAGTTCTCCAGCTTTTACCCTTCTGATTCTCTTCCTGACCCTGCTGCTGGGGGAGTGAGTGAGTGGCTGCTTGGGGCTTGGCTGGTGGCTGGGCTTAAAGCATGACAAGGCTCATTTCTTTTGCATGCGCTCTGTGAGTCACCAATGATCAGATGCTCTTCGAAGCAGGGAGCAACTGGAGTTAGCTGGCTTCAGGCTCTGGCAGCCCTTCCACTTCTGACACCAGCAAATTGCACTATTAGCAACACTGTTTTTTCCCTAGGCTCCAGGCTGAGTTTGAGGAGAACAGGGCTCAGCTCTTGATTTTTTCTGCTGTTCAATAAACTATTTTCTTTAAACAAGTTAAAAGAGGATGTTTTTCCCAAGATCTCATGAAATATTTATTTACTGTTTGGAGCTCCTCAGTAAGTAACAAATTTGGGAAAACACAAAATTTTCTGTAAAACAAATCTGAGCTTGCTAGTTGAATATTAAAATGTAGGATGGGTGAGTTAGTAACTAATTCATGCGTAATAAAACCCATATGCATATAGAAGTAATTTGCCAATTGTTTTGATTCAGGGAATGTTTGTTTAACAGCCTCACTAGCTGCTCACTTTCCCAACTACATCAAAATTAATGTAAATGGAAGTGACATTCAGATAAAATTAATAATTTAAATAATAAGAAATTCAGATTTTGTGGCTGTTTTCATAGATGGTCTGAAATAACTGAATTTTAGTTTTCTGTGCCTGGAAAATCTGTAGTTATTTGATTAGGGTTAACTAAGCTCTTTAACTTACTTAAAACAGAAAGGTGATATTAAAAACATTTGGCAGTGGGAAGATGTAAATACTGAAGACATCATATTATAGTAAGGCAAAACTTTGTTCAAATGTTTCAGTGGCTGAAATTTCTGAGGGACAGAGGAGTGTGAAGTATCAGCTAAGAGTGCACCTCCTCTGCCCCTGTGTGCCAGGCAGAGCCTGTGCCAAGGCCCAGCTTGTCCTGTGCATGCACACATCCATTGGACTGAGGAGAAGTGGGGTGGTCCAGATTTGAATAAAAGCCTATTTGTGATGTGTGGGACATGCTGCAGCTTGTCTAACACTGTTAGTGTGACAAAACCATGTGTCAGGTGGACAAGCCGGCTGCCGGCCTTAGTGTTGTGTGCTGAGCAGCATCTGGAATTCCCAGAGAATCAAAGCTTTCATAGACCCAAACTACTTAACAAACATTATTGCCAGGCTCTCCTTCTTAGCCCTTCTGCAATGAAAGCTGAGATCTTGTACTTCCATTTCTCAAAAAATGCACACAAATAGCACCTCTATTTCTGCTCAGCAACTGTCACCATTTCAGTGGCTGCAGAGTTCCTCATGTCCCTCATGCAGGGCAGGTCATGGACCCTGTGCTTTAGTACTTCACTAGACCATGGCACATGTCACTTCCCAGCAGACAGTAGGGTCTGTATCATGTAAACATAAAATCACAGAATGACCTAGGGTGGAAATAACCTTGAAAGATCATCCAGTTCCAACCCCCCTGCCATGGTCAGGGACACCTTCCATTAGACCGGGTTGCTCAAAGCCTCATCCAAACTAGCCTTGAACACTTCCAGGAATAGGGCATCCACAACTTCTCTGTGCAACATATTCCAATGCCTCACAATAAAGAATTTTTTCTTAATAGCCAATCTAAACCCACACTTTCAGTCTGAAGCCATTCCCTCCCCTGCCCTATCACTACGTGCCCTTGTAAATAGTCTCTCTCCATCTTCTTGTAGCCTCCCTTCAGGAACTGGAAGGCTGCAATTAGGTCACCCTGAAGCCTTTTCTTTTCCAGGCTGAGCAAACTCAATTCACTCAGCCTTTCCTTGTAGGAAAAGTGCTCCATCTCTCCAATCAACTTGGTGACCCTCCTCTGGAGTCACTCCAACAGGCCCATGTAATGCCCTCTAATGTGACATGACAGGGCATAACAGAGTCATCCACAATAGTTTTGCCATTGCTGTCTAGATGCAATAACAAACTAGATGCAGGAGCATTTAATGTTGAATTGCCTGGCCCAGGGAATGCTCTGTAGAAGCCAGAATGGATCTGTGTAGCAGATGGGGCTATTTCGCCTACAGTAATAAGTAGGTAATGTGCCAGTAATGTGCCACGGATCACCTACCCTTAGTTACAGACCAGTCTACTCTAATCTTACATCTAAAAAAACATACGATCACAGATGGTATGTTTCTAAACTTTTCTGAAGAAGTTCCTTGTTCAATTGTAAGCAAAGATAAAAGGCCTGAAACTCTAAAATTGTGTTTCCTTTAAAGACTCAACAGTAAATTTTTATTTTTGTGTCAGTGCTAGAAATGCAAGTCACTCAGGTGCAGAGTAGTCAAGAATAAGAGTAAGAATAAGAATATACTTAGAAGTGAGTATTAATGGGATGGGATTCAGTTCAAGACTGAGATAAACACATTTATGTGCCTATATATTGGCTACAGGAGTCTGAAGTTCCTAAGTTGGCTTTGCAGTCAAAATAGTCCTAGAGTGGGTTCAATTGTCTAAACCTATGGGAATCTGAAACTCCATAGGAGAACTCCATAGTTCTGCACAGTAACAGCCATGGACTTACAATACAGGACAAAGGTTTCACTCATTTCCATAGATAAAGGTATCTGATGATCAGTTTGTCCCCTGCAGATCCATAATTCCCTGTGGACATTAGGAATATGTCCCATTTGTCCTAAAAAATTCATTACAGTTGTTGTGGTTCCAGGGGGTCTGAATATTCTTTTGGAAGCAGAAGTCATCCTTTGACCACAGGGCCAATATTTTCTTTTCCAGAATGAGCTACCCAACACTGCTACCAGGGTAACCCAGAATTGGCACAAGCTGCACAAGGAAGTCATGGGGTCTCCATCCTTGGTGATAATCAAAAGCCATCCAGGCATGGTCCTGGATAATTGTTTCTGTGTGGTCCTGCTTGAGCAGAGGGGTTGGACCCGGTGAGCTCCAGACATCCCTTCCAACTTCAGCCATGCAGTGATTCTGTGGTACTGTGCTCATCCTGAACTGGTCATATGGACAACAAGAGGACTTATTTTTCTAAGATCACTATGCTCTGCAATTCAATCTAGTCAATATTATGTATAGTTATATACAATTATATCTATTAACTGAAATTCTTCAGGCCTGGGTACAAAAGCCATTTTACCATGGTGTTTATTTACAGAACTATAACTTGGGTCCTGGAAAAGTGGTGGGGTGTGAAAAAAAAGGACAGAAAAAATAAAAGAGAGTTATCTGGCAAGACAGTGAATTTTTGCATCTTTTTTTCAGGGTTGTTAAGTGTTACTGCATGCTGGGGAAGATAGGACAAGAACTGTACAAATATGTACAAAACCCTCTGTTGCTACAAAACCGTCACTTCATCCCTAACCTCCAGCCCAGATTTATGTTCTGAAGTATCTGCTTGGTACATTCTCAGCCTATAAAAATAATGTATCTGGATAATCTGATAGAATGCTTGAAAGTGCTTAGTCTCACAGCTATTCTTATGGAAAACCAAGATGTTCTTTGACATTAAGATAGTTATGTTAACATGCAGCCTTTGCAGATACAAGGCACTGTGATTTTTTTATCTCACTATGACTAGCAAGATAAAGATATAAAGGTTGCTTTGACTGCTGTACCAGAGACCTGTGCCTTGCCTTTGCTAGGATTTTGAGCTGTGACAGGTCCTTTGAAATGCTTCTCAGTCACAAAACCCTTTTTTCTCTTGCAGCAAAGACACAGAAAATTTGCTTGTCATTCAAACAAGATATCACATTTGCCTTTCCAGTTTTCCATTATATTGTTATAGTCTTCTCTCTCTTTTCATTGCCTAACATTTTCTTTTTCAAAACCTTTGGAACAGGCTACTTATCAGTGACAAATATATTTGGACACTGTGTGAAATCGTTCTGCAAACATTGCCGAAATGGCAATGGCCTGTTAGAAATATGACATTTGCTATATTCTTTGCTCGTGAGTGAAGATGTTGTTTCTCCCACAGAATCCAAGCGTAAATGCTTTTTCCTGTTGATACCCATTCATAAATTCACTTTAAGCCCCCTTTGAATGTTGCAGGGGCTTCCATGGAAGAAGAGAAAGCTTTGGGAGAGCAGGCTCAACAGAACCTCCCAAAAAATCAAAGTCATTCAAACAACGTATGAAGCCTAATTCTGAGGTCAGTCACATGCGAGTAATTCCTTCAGCTTCAGTGGAATTAGTCCTTCATTAAGCAAAGGAGAAAGGATCACAGTTAAGCTCACAAATATTAATTTAATCATGGCAGATTTGTGTGTGAAAATCCACTTGTACAATAGAGGAGGATGATGATCCCACACTCTTTGAAGTGGTCCTGACACTAAGTATTTCTTATCTCCCAGGGGCTCTCTTCACTGCTCTGTGATTTCATGCTTTGCTTAATACCAAGGTGATAGCTTGCCTTTGGTTTGCCTTTGGTTTGCCTTTGGTTTGGAGGATATACTTTGTTTCCCAAAGAGAGGTAAGTTAGAAAAATAATTACATTTTGTCTAATAGTCAGAGTTTTTCTCCTCTCACACTGACACAATCTGCTAGATTTAAAAATTGATAACTTGAAAAATGCTAACACTCTCATGACAGCTGCAGATCAGCATTGAAATCAGGAAGTTATTTTTAGCAGCAAGGCCACCCTTGTTTTTATTCATATGTCTCTTCAGTGGAATATTAAATGGTAATTCACAATTCACGCATTTTGACATCTTGCTACTTTTATCTTAATTTTCTTTTTAAAGAGAATGTCTCAAAATTTCAGCATTAACACTGTGCTGGGTGTCCTTGGAAGTCAGCCCTGTTCTTAAATGGATCAGTCAGGTTGGTTAAATGACAATTGACAGTACATTATTTGCTCATTTTCCATTCCTCACACACCCCAAATGCATGTTGACTGGATGGAGCCTTTTGAATATGAAAAGTTCAGAATTTTGCATGTAAAACAGACCAATTCTGAAGGAATCCAGTTTTGTGCTGAACATCTCAAAATGCAGGTCTGTTGGGCAGTAACAAAAAGATTTAGAAGCCACGTGCATAGCAGCCATCCCTTATGCTGCTATGTTTTAAAACTCATCTCATGCTATTCCCACATCAAAACACGAGATGTTTGTTAACAAAATATGCCTATTATGTTAAATTCTGACCTTGGATAAATACTTGTGAAATACTGTCAAGGTGCCATTTGCACACAGTTTTCAAAGGTTCTGTTCCAGCTGAATGCATTGCTGCACTCTTCAGCCAAATTGCTGCTCCGTGAAAATTTTTCAGAAAAAGAGGAATATGACATGGGATCAGTTTTCTATATTTTCACAAACTAGATGTTGATGTCATGTAAAAATTCACTTTCTCAGAAACGTTTTAACATTGGTATAAAGCTTACCCTATGTCAGACAACACTGCTGGGCAATTAATCAAGATTTTTGTGGGTTTTCTAACTCCAAGTATATAAAAGAGTTAATTAAGCTGAAAGCTGTTATTAAACCTCTTCATAATTTATAAATAAAGTATTTCAGAAGGAGGTTTAAATGAGATAATTAGACATCTGAAAACCTTATCCGGCGCTTGACCTTACCAGTAGATTTCAATCAGTGCTTTGCACATGCTTGTGGCATAAACAAGCCTGCAAACAGGGCTGAGGTGCTGGCTGTAAATTTTGACTGCCTACTCTTAGTCTGCAGGTTATCTGGGGTCCAACCCATGCCCCTGGTGAGGAGAGAAAGGGAGAGTTGTTTCTCTGGATGTAGCTTTGCTGGAGGACTCTGCAGGACATTCACAGTGTCGTGGTGTGTGCTGGAGAGGGTCTGACCACTCACTCCCTCATCTGGTCCAAAAGCTGCAGCATCAAAAGACTTAGCAGGAAGGAGATAAAAATAGCTGTGTCAAGGTGTCAGCTTCAAAGGGAGTAGGCTTTGTTGTCCACGACTTTCTATCTAGTCAGCTGTCCTATCGCAGACAAGACCAGCACCTAACAGAAACCTTTGGATTGCTTTTAGCACATTTGCTAGGGAGAACACATGAAGATATGAGTGGTGAACAAAGAGCTGATGTTACTGACAAGAATGCCATTACTATTATATTTACATAACAATGATTTACAAGCTTCAAAAATCACACCTGCACCACCAGATTCTAGAGATTTTAGTTAAAAAAGACATTAAGATTATTTGTAGATAATTTGTTGCTACTTTTTAAATTTAGATCCTATTTTTATTTTAAAGTTTTTTCCCCAAACTTTTCTGTGGAAGTGCAAGCTGGCACTCTTCGGCCATCTCTGTATTTCATCATCTGGGTCTGTCCAAACAGACACTAAATTACAGGTACATGAGAGAGTCATAAGGGTGATGATTTTTTTTTTTCTGAACTGATCTAACAGTTTATCTGAAAAGAAAACAACGTTTCTTTTTTTAAGATTTAGCTGCACAGGTGAAGCTGATTTCCGAGGAAAAATAGCATGAGATAACCAGAAAATGTACTGTAAATCTTCCTGTCTTGTAATTTGACGTAATTTGTAATAGGAGTCCTTTATATATCATCCCCTTGGCACCCAAACTTTGAGCGGACCTTGTGCCCACCCTCCTGTGGCTTGGATGTGCCACTTTTGGCTTACTGGCATTTCTGTGGTGGTGACCAAGCAAGCCAAGTCTCAAAAGTTTTTGGAAGCAAGGCAGACCCTTTGGCATCTGCAAAGATCATTATTATTTTTCACAAATGACAGCAAAGTAAGAAATTCAGCTCTGCATCAGAAGCAGCATTTCATTTTGAATGCAATGGTTCTGTCACTCACGGAGCTACTTTTAGCTTTAGGGCTCAGTGCTGTGCCAATAAAAGTAATGGGAATTTTGTCACTGCCAGAAGAGAGAGCAGTATTTGGCCTTTCAGAGCAACACACTTAATACTAGTGTGCAGGCTGGTTTCAATTTTTAATGAGAAAATGGGAATAAACACAACCGAAAGTGTTCTACAAGTCCCAGATCCTCAATAAATGCAGCATAATGGTAGAGTTAAAATTAATACTATTTTTTATAATCTGAATAGATGGATGAGACAATCTGAGGAGCATTTGCTGTATCATCCACAATAGTCAAGCTAATTTCTTCTTCATAGGGGTTTGGACTTACTGGGTGTCTGAGCTCTCAATTAAAAGCACTATTACTCCAAGACCAAGACAGACAGATAGTGGAGAATCATGCTGGGCTGCTGTTGGTCTGCTGAAAATGCTGGAGAGCCCAGAAAAGAGGAGCAAAGGCTGCCTTTGTCTGGGTCTTTGCTTTTATTTTGTATGCAGGAGGGAAGAAAGGAATTGCCCAAGCTCAGGGCACTTCAGGTGTAATTCACAGCATCAGCAAAATGCTCAGCAGGGAATTGCCTATTTGTTGCCTTTTCGGCTCTTTGTCCCATCCCTTCTGAGAGTGCTCATTGTCTCAGTCCTTGAGTCTAACCCTCCTGGAGGCAGCAGGGACTTTCAGGGGAAGATTCAGGTGAGCTTATTAACTTCCCATGGGAGTGCTGTCTGTGGGGTTGTTACACCAAGGCAGTCAGTCAGATGCCATTGCCAAATGCTTTCACACATGGGCATGGGGAGACATAAAGGGTGCAGCTCTGAATCTGTAGGACCACCCAGGAATGCACATGTCTTGGGTATGGTTTGCACACCCCTGGGCTCCCTCTTTGCTGTCAGCTTGGAAGCAGTTTATTTGACCCTCCTTCTGAGCTCCTTCAATGGGGAACCTCCAGGGTCCTCTTTCCTTGACCACCCTGTAGCCAGGTATCTGGTAAGACACCAAAATTAGTCATCCCAAAGCAGTCAGCCTGACTCAAGGCTTTAGTAACAAGAGGGAATTTGCTTCTGATTTTCGCCTGGTGATTTGTTTTTAATCACGTTAGGTGTCTGCTTGCTTCCTCACTGTGGTAATTGTAGTGAAAGCCACAGCTTGATCCCATCGAAAAACTTCAGTGGTGAGATCTTGTGGGGGTGGGTTTGGGACAAGAAGGGGCATTCACAGCATGCACGCATGGGGGCAACAGGGAGATGTCTCTGGCAGAGATCAGCAGAAATTCTCCTGCCAAGCACTTCCCCAACACCACCAGCTTCTCCTGCACTGCTGAGGGAGAGGGAGGCCAGAGAAAAGACTGAAAAGGGCAGTGTCAGGGGAGCAAGACAAAATCTGAGTGCAGCATGATAGAAGAGCAGTAGACAGCCTGTGTCATCAGGTCACATGAGCAGGTCCTGGTCCACGGCATGGGGTCATAGAACTGAGAAGCCACAAGGAGAGCAGGTGCAGCTGTCTATCCCGCTCTGACTTTTTTTCCTTCTTTTTTAAAATGACTTCTGTGTGTGCTGGGCACAGTGCCCAGAAACACCTTCCCAGCTAGCCCAGGGGCCCTGATAACACCAGCTGAGCTTCAATGGGCTCTTCTAGATTCCTAGAGGTGCCTTGGGAGTGCAGCAAGCGGAAGCATTACAGCACTTCAAGAGCCAGGAGCATTGGCTGTGGGAAACAGGAGTGGTTCTTGAATATTAAGCTAGGCTGGGATCATGTATATGTAATGGAGAAGCCCTAAAGGTGCAGTAACTTATTGCTACCTCCTCTAGAGGATAAAATATGGGATGCTTTTGATTTGCTTATAATTCTTCTTAATGGGCCTAAACTGCAGCAAGGGAGATGTAGGTTAAGCACCAGAAAAAACTTCCCAAGGATAAGAAGAGCAAAGCAAGATAACAGCTTGGCTAAGGATACTGGTGTTCCCTCACTGGAGCTTGAGCAGCATCTTGGACTAGTTTCTGTCAGAAGGGATTTGGGGGTAGATACTCCTCCTGCAGGCAGGGACTTGGATTTCTCAAGAGCTTTTCCAGCTCTGTTTTGTAGATTCATCAGCTAATTTGCATGCTCCAAGATTTTGTGTTCTCAGTACATGGCTCCAGGAGAGAGAAGGCTGTGGATGACTGGAATATCCTAATGACTGGAGCAAGGATGCCAGGAAGAACCTATGCAAAGGCTAAACCAAGTGACATTTGCCTTTTTTGAAAGTGCTCCAAACAGAATAAACACACTTTCTAAACCACTGCTGGTTTTTTTTCTGTTCCAATAAATTTGCTTAAAGTGTTTCCAAACTTCCAGCATCCCCACAAAAATGTAGTGGAAAATATTTAGAATTTAAAGCAGTATCCCTCAGATTTATATCATCAACAGGCATCCTGATGGACAAAGTCAGGCAAATATTTATGTGACTTAGAACTGGGCTTTCATATTGATACAGCCTGTTGCATAGAAATTCTAAAAAAACCCAGTTGTTAATCAATAAGCATAGGAAAGCTGGTTTTGGAAACCAGTAGTCTCCTGGAATTTAGATGAAACCCAAGAAAACAATGATAGTTTTAAAATATTTTATTCCAAGATTTTCATTCACCTTCTAAAAGATGCATTTTCTTCTTTACTATTTTTATCATGCATCCCTGAATGGGTAGTGGCATCTATACCTGTGTAATGTGCAAAGAGGAGACATAAAAATAGGGTGAGAAAAGTTGTGTCTGACTTTGAGGCACTGCCAGGGCAGTTTCTCAGCAATATCTATAATACCCTGATGCTGGTGTTGGGCTGTTTATGGTGCTCAAAAATGGTGGATTTCCTGACTCTCCACTCTGTCATGCAGAAATGTCAGGTTGGTGAAGGATTCCCACATTTGCTGGAAATATTTTCCCAGTTATTTGCTAAAACCATGCAGTTATAATTGCAGAAGACTTCTCTAATCTCTGAGAAAACAAAAAATCCTTATCTGTAGATTCAATGTTTTTCAAGGAACATCAATATTGCCTCAGATCATTGGCTTAGATACCCAAAAAGACAGCTGAGCAAGAAGAGGGGAGCTCAGGAGGACACGATGGTTTGTGTTCTTGTCAGTACTAGTTCCACAGTATCAAGAGAAAAACATAGGGTAAGATGAGGTGGTAGAAACACAGAATTTCTTGCCAGAGCAAAGCAAGGTTTATATAGCCCATTTCCTGTTTTGTGACAGACTCACAGTGTGGGTCTGAACCCATTATTTTAATTGCAAAGTGTATTGCTGCTAACACGCACCTGAATCCAAACCATGGGGCTTGTCAGCAGGGACAATTGTGCATGTTCTGCACGGTCTGGAGGAGAGAGGATAAATGAAGTCTCCAAGGAATCTCTTTCTTCCACCTACAGAAGCTTTGCAGCTTATATTATGTGTACAATATCCTTCTTGTCCTCTTGTGACATGGTGTATGCTGTTCCTAGATTGTTGTGAATCGTATGCCCTCTGTCCTCTGTTTTAGAGGGTTGCAAGGAGCACTTAAACTCTGGTAGGTCTTGTCACAAGTGCTGGGGGTCCAGCACTGCTGGCACAAAGCCGTGGGTGGTCAGGGCACTGGTGTGATGTGCACATGCTGAGGTGGGAGAGGCAGAACAGACCAGAGAAGACAGCACACCTGCCCCAGTCCTGAGCACAGGGAGTGGGGAAGAAACCACTTTGAGAAAAATCCTGGTGTTATTTTCAGAGAGAGTTCTGGCTGAAGGATACTTATAAGGAGGAGCAGACAGTCCCTGCTGTGCCTTGTAAAGAGGAGCTCGCATGTTCCATAAAAGCAAAGAGAGGTAAAGAAGCATTAGATATCATCATCATGGCCACAGATTTTTGATGAACTGCTTGTCTTCAAAGCAAGGACCTGTTGGTAGAAAGCAATTTTAGTGGTGGGTGTCACCCTTCCCTTTCCTGAAGAGCTACTCCCTATGATTATTCCTTGGGGATATTTCCCTTTTGCAGCCTTTAATCAGTACCCAGATCTTGAAACACTCAAAAATCAAGGTCCTCTTCCCAAATGGAAAAGATCCTGATTTTTACCAAGGTGCTCTTAAGTCATCAGAGTGACAAAGCCTGGTTTGTGGTTTTTGAAGGTTTCTGTATTTTTACTTCATAACCCTCCAGCTGGATGGGTTACTGCAGCTGTACTGCTCCCCAGCCCCTGCTTACCCTGTTCTCCCAGGTGTCACAAATTCAGTGTAGTGGTTGTTCTCCTCTCCCTCCCTCCAAGTCTTGCAGCTGGGAACACGTGCTATCAGCTCTCATGGATGAGAACACATGCAAGAGCTCTTGTTGCCTCAAGGATTTACAACAAAAGTGCCTTGCTCCCCAGCGGGCTTCATCTTAGGCTGTTTCTGATGGGACAGCCTATGTTCCTTCTCTCTTCATTCTTCCCCTTTGAATGTTTCCTGTGGTACATTCTTGACTGGTTCAAAGCATTTGAAAATACCTTTCATTTGCTACCTAACCACAGAAGGGTGACTATTTCAGCCTTCACAGCAAAGAAGAAACAACGATCACATATCCTGAAGGGTGTCAAACTATCTCTGTGACCACACATTTTAATAAAGTAATGCTTATTTAAGCATGAAATGCAGCATCAAGCTGTAAGGGCTAATCAGTTTAGTGCAGAACTGCACAGCTTTAGCAGGAGATGTACAGGCTGTGCATGAGGGAAGGCATGTTTTCGAAAAGGGTTGGAAGCTCTAATTTTATGATGGAATAGTATCTGCATGGTGTAGTGCCAGTGCCTAGGCACCACAGAAAATGAAAATCAAACTTAGCCACATAGAAATATGTCAAAATCTGGTACCTTCATTTGAAGACAAAACTGCAACGCAGAAAAAGGTAGATGCAAAACCATGGCAATAGAAAGGGCATAACACAGTACATACAGTTTGGAAAAGCATATTTAGTCTCTTAATCTCTGCAGGGAAAGGAGACAGACAGCAAAAAAATAGCGTTATTACCCAGCTTAGAGAAATATGAAAAAATTGTACTTACCAATGTACTGAAAATAAATTATACATGGACAGTCCTCTCCAACTCTGAAGCAGATGATAAAGTTTGAGGTCTTAGAACTGTTAATACCACTGTTAGTTTAAAATAAAAGAAAAACCCTGGTCAGTTACAAAGGTAAAACTAGCAGTTCCATTTCTTGCAATTAATAAGATATTTACTAATGAGTTTGCTGGCCACTGATAACTATTTTTGAAAGTCAGAAGAGAAAAGCGGAATCCAAAAGATCAGATCTAAAATTGACCTGAAATTTTCAAAGACATGAGAAAGATGTGTATCTGTAATTTAGTGCCCTAAATTGCATAACCCCCTCAAATTATTTTGATCAAACTGATTATTATTATGCTGTAAGTACAAAAAGCACAGTACAATTAGCAGTTCTTGAGAGCTCCTTTGAGGTACATTCAGAAATGTCACTAGAAAATATAACCCACATCGGCACATACTGCCTTGGGGCAAAGCTACGAATGCTTAACCACTGCGCTCAGCACGGGCAGCTTTGCTCTGAATATATTCTGCTGCTTGTGCTCTGCTCTACATCTCCGTGTCACTATGTCTTTCTACACTTTTAAAGGTCATATAATACTTCATCACACTGGTTTTGTATATTTTTTTACAGAAACATTAGCTTTGCTGTGATTTTTTGTAATCCTGGAGACTTTCTTTTTCCTCAGCTGGTGATTTTTTTAAGGTCTCCAGCTTTTGGGGAATGTTTTCAAGGCAGCTCTGCCATTTTACTGCACAACAACTCGGGCACCAAACTACCTGCCACATGCAAAGTGATGGCAAACTCTTTCTCCAAACTTCATCTCTAGCTTCTGAACTTTCCAGGCAGTTCCAAAATGCCTTTCCTTTTATTAGGAAGGCTGCAATTACTATCTGAGGGCAACCTTTGTTATGACATGAAAAGAAGCACTCCAACTACTGTGCTAAACACTAGATGTTCAGCTGAGTGATAAAACACTATAATCAAGCTCCACATGTGAATATCTCCTTCAACCAACCTTTGCATGCATAAGTGCTAAAATTTCAAATTGTAGTGTTTATTAGGGCCCAGCATAAGCTTGTGAAATGAACATCTTGTTTTGAACATTTATAGAAAAGGCTGAATAACCACTGTTATATGCTGTGTTCCTCCCAGACTGGCACACTCTCCCAGGAAAAGTGATAGTGGTGGTAAATGGCACTCCAGAGACTGAATGTTTCTCTGCGTGTGGTGGACAAGTGCAGAGGTTTAAGCAACATTTTTGCTTTTAAGTGAAAGTCAAAAAATCACAGGCTAATATTGCACAAAGTTGTAGCATTTACCTGCTCTTGCTGTTTGTGTAAACTCTGAGAATTTTTTTTTTGTATTTTCCTGTGAAATCTTTCAATTTGTCCCAGTAGTTTCTGTTACATTCCTCTGTATTCCCTGGCTGCATTTTTCAATGCCACCAGTAAATGTTTCTTTCATGCCTTTAGAGGGATCATTCCCATTAGGACTGCTTTGAGCAAAAGTCTGTTGTGGTAATTCTCTTTCAGCAGGGTGGATAGATGAGCCAGGAGTGTGTTGAAGAGTGGAGGGCAGGACAGTGTGGTGCTGCTGGGAGGGATCCTCAGCAGGTCGTAGCTGCTCAGCTTTACCATGGTTGGTGGTGGGAACTCTGAAACATGGAGAAGAAATGCAGACAGAGGAATTCCCCTCTCGGCTGGGAGGGGTGGTCAGTAATTTTATCCCTTTCGCTGTAAAGTTCTTTTGTGGAAGCTCCCTCACTAGCTCCCTCCTTTTCCCGTAAGATTGATAGTGGTAGGACAGAAGAGAAGACTGCTATGGACAGCCACACTCTGGTGGTCCCACAGGCTGCGATCAGGAGGGGTTCGTTTCTTGGAGTACTGTTTTATCCCAACAAGTGATTTAATGAAAGCCAAGGTGTTTTCTTCCTTTGTTAACTCCTGGATAAGGTCTTGCCCCTTTGCTCATGTTTGTTGTTGCACATGTTCTGGAGCGGAACCGAGTCTTTGCTGTAGCTTGTGCAGTTGAAACACAATAGCAAAACAGATCATAATAATAATAATATGGTAGCTACTGGAAGCGGCGCTGTTGCTATTTGACCCATTAAAAATGAGTTCAGGCTCATAGAACTGCAGTTCCACATACTTCATTCAGATTTTCGGATGAACTGAGATGCTTTTGTATCCTAAAGATCAGTTTACGGTCTTTTGTGCTGAGCTTTTTGGTACAATTCAAAGTATATAATTCTCTGTATTTATTTTCTTAAGAAAATTCACAAATTAGATTGATTCACATCTAAGTATAGAAATGTTGATTGTGATGAGGTAGATCATTTTGATAGTCATAGTTTGCTTGCAGAAGCCTTTCCTAGCATCACTGCTAACAAGGCATTTTTTTCCTCTCAGTCATGTTACAGTGTGTCCGTCTGTGTAACATGTATGAATGATGTATCCAAAACATGGCAGTCTCTGCTCAGATCTGTGTTAGAGGTGGGTTAATGCTTATTTGAGACCTATTTTATAATATGGAATAAGAAAATTAAAACAAGTCAAACCATTTTTTAAACTTTTTTTTTTTATTTCTTGCTTTATTTCTTAGGACATGTTCATGCCTTTCAGTAAACCTATGGCTGACTTTTTCTTTGCTATCAATCAACATTGTTTTAATTCAGAATGTGATAGTAAGTACAACTCCAGATTTTAATATTGCCTGTTAATTACAAGTATAACACATTTACTCTGTGTGCTCAATTTAATCTCCCCTTTTTGTCTTCCCACCTCAAGATTAGGAATCTATCATTATCTGTTCCATCATTATACTGGAGATACGAAAACATTTTATACTCCCAGGTAATTTCGTGAATGTAAATATATGTCTAAAATTTAGGTAGCTCAGGTCAACTCATAAGCTTGCCCTTCTATCAATAACTTAATTTCATTTATTCTAGCTTCAGAAGTCTCACGGCTGCAATTTCCTAAATATATTTGGGTTGTTTTTTTGGTTTGTTTTTTCCCCCCTTGGGGATATTAATGCAATTTCACAACTGGACTAGTGCAGTCAGTCATTTTCCAATCGAATTTAGAAAGTTATTGACAGCAGGTGACACCCAGCTTCACTGATTCATATGTATGATAATAAGCCCTCAATTTATTTGGATAAATTGTTTTGGTTTTTTTAAATATTGTTATTTCTTGAATATGGCTCCTGAAAGTGGGCAGAAGATGGAGACAATGCATCTTCAGCATATCTGGCAATGGCAAAGCCCTCACAGGTTTAGGATTCAGGCATAGCACAGGGCAGGGGCAAAACATCAGATCTATGGCCCCCGAACTACTGTCATTCCCTTTGATGCATGAAATCATAATTCCCCCTTGTTAGAGGAGGCAAAGGGAATAAATATAGTGCACGGCAAATAAATCTGGATTTTGCTGGTTCATATTTTAGGGTGAGGAGTCAAAGCATGGACCCAGTGCTCTGTTTGTTCTGCATGGTGCTCTCTTTCCCATTCTAAGAGTGGATAGGCAGTAGGAAACCTTGAAAATTTTTGTGTTTCACTGCCCAGGAACTTGATCACTGCTGCAGAAAATACCGGGGACGAGCACTTTGTTTTTACTTACTTCCCTATAGAAGTACGCACAAAATGTAGTCTTCTGTTACATTTTCAGCAAGCAGTCAATAAAGTGTTTTGGGTTTTTTTGTAATTTCAAAACACATTGCCACTGTCAAGGAAAACCGACAGCTCCATACTGGAAAATGGATAGATACGAAAGACTTAGAACTCCATCAATATCTGCAGTTATGCCACAAGGAGCATGGATTTTTGTACTCTCAGAGGAGTTATTCCTTAGCAAAGTGGATGGCTGAAGTCTCCAGAGAATCATTTCTATGTGGGTTTTTCTTTTCTTCCTTTGGCCTGTGTTATGAATAGATGTGGGGGTTTAGATAAGTCCCTGCCTTTTGCCCAGGCCTCTGGCAGCAGGCAATCACATTATTGAGGTGGCCAGCACCCCAAACCCCACTCTCATTCCCAAGTTCTTTAATAATGGCTGATTCGCTCTATTGTAGAATGAATTATTTATTTAATAGACACAAAACTAACAGACATAAGACTTAAAACAGACTATCACAACACAGGGATAAGACAAAAAACAGACTACTAGTTAATACACTGCAAGGTTAAATGTACCATTAATTTTATAGCTAGCTAAGAAATAATATACTTTAGGATCCAATGTTTCTTACTATCCAGTTCTCGATGGAGCACACATTGAAATCCTTTCCCTCAGTTACCAGGAAAGTAACCACAGAATCTGCGTCCAAACTCTGGGAAAAGTATCGCACGCTTTCAGGGCGTGTGTGTGTAGAAGGCTTCTGTCTCTGTGATAATTCGTGTGCCTTTTATAGACTGTAAAACAATGTCTCTCAGTCAAGAATATTTATTTTTCTTTTATCTCTTCCCACATTTTCTCTCCAGACTAAGATGTTGATTCTTAGCTGGGGGCCTGAGCCCTTTTGGTGCCAGGGATGATCCCTTGCTGGGCTCTCTGACCCGCCTGGGTTGTCTCTTCCGTGTGCACCAACCACGTGTGGTAGAGAGGGGGAGGACACGTCCTGCCACAGCCTGCCACTGGCAGTTCTGCCAGTGAACAGGAACAAGAAGCAAAAACATAGCATTGCATATGCAGTAGTATAAACCATCTCTCACATCAGTCAGCCCTAGACTCTTGTAAAGAACTTCTTACTACTTTTTCTCCTGTTTGCTGATGAAGCAGCTTCTTAATGATTATTCTGGTTCCTTTCATAAACACATGTAATATTTTACTAAACAAATGGATATCTAAGCCAAACTAACCCATTCTTTTCATTATCTTTTGCAACAGGTGCCTGCAGGATGCAATTGTCTTTTCAAAAGGATTGGAAATCACCGCTGCATTGAGGACCAGACACACAGAGCAATAACATGGAAAACCATGTTTAAGAGCATTTTTTGGCAATTGCAACCTGCAAGAAAAAACAGCTCTAATTTTAAATATTTTTACTTCTCAATTTTACCACTTTTCTCCTGACTTCATTTTTCTAAGAAAGGGTGATCTCCATAGCTCTCTTTGTATGATTTACTTTCCTCTGGTCTTTCATGTTCCTTCTTGGTCTTCTCTATGCTTTCTGGTCGTATTGGTATTTTCTAATGACTCCTGTTACTGAAAGCACTGAATCTAATCATTATAAGCAAATGAACCAAACATACCAGTAAATGACATAAGAAGCTGAGTGAGATTTGAGATTGAGATACTCTAAAGGATGTTGTCAAAATATTTATGACATGGGAAGAGTGCAGCTGAAGAATCAGATTAGTATTGCTGAAGTTTGTGAAGGAAAACGGAATGATTTTACCAAGATATGTGGAGTATGGGGAATGCATGTTGCTACTCAGACTGCTTGTTTGCAAACAGCAGATTGCAGAGTCACTGAGGTCTAAGTAATTGCAGCTGCCAAACCCTCTGAGGAAACCAACCTTCCTCAGCGCTCCATCAAGGTTTTAACATCTAGATAAAAATAGTCTTGGTCAGGTGTATGAGAGAGAGCAAATGCAATATGTGGGGAATGATTAAAATTAAGATGTCAAATAACAGATCTTCCAGATTTTCCTGATTATCTTCAGTGGTTGAAATCACATGAAGCAGACTACTCTTCTGAAGGTAATAAATGAAAGTCTGGTAATAGCTACATTATGATCAAAAGAAAATTTGATTACACATCTCTGTTTTGTCTGGAAAAATGGAACAATGATTATTATGAAAAAAACATTTAGAAACTCAAATTAGAGCTAAAATATATATATAAATGACATTTGGACAGAATTTTTTTCCAGTTTTATCTCTAAACCAAAAGTTCAGACTCCTGGTATCAGCACAGACATGAGGATTGAATCAGCTTCTGGATTTTTCAACTTAGTTTGTTCTGATATGTGGTAGGAGACAATATTTCCACTACATTTTTGCTAGAGAATAGCATAATAATGTTATTTTTCATTTCTACACCAAGAATGCCGTATACAAAGGGTACTTAGATTAAACTGGGAAGTATATGGCAAGCTGGGGGTGTGGGGTTCAACTCACCATATTGGCTGTCCATGTATCAGGTATCCAGTCTAAACTGAGGAGGTAAGCTTTCTCTGTATTTAGAGGAAAAAATATATGTATCTCTGGAGTAATTTCACTGATTTCAGATGCGTAAGTGTAGGTATCTTTAATGTAGGTATCTTCCCAAATGGGAGGTGCTTAAGATCCTGCTATAGCCCTATAGTCAATGGGGAACTACTCAAAGCCTTCAAAGGAATCTAGAGGGTGACTCATCCCATCCTAAAGTGGACACATGCATCAGCTCAGTCAAGCTTCATTGACTCTTTTGACTAAGAAACCGCCTAAATATAGGTTCTGAGGTGTTTGCCGTGCCCTGAGATGCCCTCCTGGCTGCAGCAGCTGTATGCAGAAAGGGGCAGATCTGTCCCAGCTCATTCTTTGTACTTGCTTGGGCCATGGGCATGATGCAGCTATCTTAAATCTCTACCGACTACAGTGTTGTCAGCCACCTTCCTTACCTATGAACATCTGCCTTTACAGTAGAGGTATCTAAATGTGGAACCAAATTCATCCCTTAGATAGCCAAGTGAAGGCACTGAGCTGAATTTGTTGTTACCTAATATTGTTTTCAAGTCTTGTACAGAGCAGAATGAGTAATTAAATTTTTTTTACTTTGGTACTGCCACTTCCAGAAGCACTTCAGATCTAGTAGAATCTATTGTCCTGTGTCTACTTGTTAGTAGTACCTTTTGTGATTCAATTACTTTGATTAATATAAATAGAAAAGCTCCTGTTCATGTACAAGGTTGCTATTGACAGAATATTTGCTATTAAAATGGAAATCAGCCCCCAGCTGCTGCAGCATATTTGTTTAAATGAGAATCTGGATAGGATAGAGACCTGTCTTCTCCTTGACAGCTTTATGAAGAAGAAAACTCTATTGTCCACTTCAGGATTTTCTTTTTTGAAAGCAATATAAACCCAGTCTTAACCTCTACTTTATATTCCCGTGAAAGCATTACTTCCTACACTTTTTAGGGGATAGAAAAAAAATGCATTTAAGCAGAAATGGCTCTCCAGCAGGCCCTTGGTTTGAAGGAAACATCACAAATTGAGGCAATTTGCATAGCAAAATACATCTGAGTTTGGATTAAAATTTTCATATTCATATCTCCACAGCTTTAATGGGGCTCTGGCTATAAGCCTAATTACAAAATTCAACAGAGTGATTTTAACTAAGCAAATCTTAGTTTTTAAAAATTTTTCTTTATATTTTCTTCATCTTCTTCATATGAAAACAGCATAAAAGGTAAGTGTGAAGTAATATAATATTTTTCAAGAAAGTATGAAAATTCTCTAAAGCTCTCCACCTGAACGGACATTTATCAGGTCTTTTACAAGATATCTAGGAATCATTTAACGCTGGCATTTGAAACGTGCTGTGCAAAATGAACATATTCAGGTTTCCAGATGCTGTGCTTTAATTTGTCCATATTTTTAATAGACTGCAGTTTCTAAGATCAGGGTATGCTAATTGCAAGCTGCTCTGAACACATGGAGACTGCTCACTTTTACAGCAATTCAAAGAATAACAGCAACTTGTAATTGGGTGTCATTAAATAGAATATCCCATTTAGGAGAAAAGATGAAAAGAAGATAAGGGGAATGGCATTTGTCACTGATAATTATACTCTATGTATCAGAAGAACTTAAGATTTCATGTTTTGGCTGAAGAAGAATGCAAAGTACCAGGATAACTCTTTCGCTGCGGAGCTGTTCAAGTGTTTCTTCACTGTTTTTTGGGCTGGACTAATTTCTGCAAGGGATTTCTTTCCCCTGACTCTGGTGGGGTTGCAGTATCCATTTTTTACAACAGCTGCAGGCAAAAACACCAAAATTACAGTGCTGACAGCCAATGCAAACACATCTTGATTTGTAAAATTCAATCAAATTGGCCTATTTCTCATCTAAAGGACATGGTCTGGTAAAGACAGGAGCAGAGCTGTCATGTAGAAACTTATCTCCCAGCAACAGTACATTAGTGGTCCTTACTTGTAGCCTAAGAATAGTTTTAATTATGCAGTTTCTGGGGTTTTAATTTCTTCTCATGGACATCAGTCTGTTCTTTAGCTTCATTCCTATATGGAAAAGGATTATTTTAGAATGTGTTACACTTCCATTTCAAAAGGTTTTGGCCACAGGAGGCCCTATGCTCAGTACTTCTGCTGTGCTTGATACTCCCTCAGTCCCAGCTGTGGAACATCATCTGTCACAGCACCTTCTGTACACAGGGGCAGCTAAAGCATGCTGGAGCCATAGGAGCATGGCCAGCACTTCTCTCTCCTTGAGGAGTTTCCTCTGTAGTGTGGATAGAGGAAGGGAAAAAGGCAGGGGTTTCTACTATATAAAATGCAAAACTCATCCATGAAAATTCTTGAGCAGAACAGACCCAGTACTCCTCTTATTTATTTGTTTTTAAGGTAGGAGGAACTTGGGGGGAAAAATTGGGCCAATGCAATTAGACTGAAGATTTAGAAAGGATTTACAGGAAACTTGTAAAGCAGGCTCCTGAAGGGCTTTGATTGTTTATGCCCTTTGTTGTGCCATTCAGATGATGCCTTATCTGAAACACACCTGTCGCTAATGCTGATGCAGAAAGAAGCCAAAATTGTTCCTTGTAGTCCTGATAGCTCAGAGGTCAATGGTATGGCCATGGGAGAAGCTTTTCTCATGACAGAGAAGTCTGAAGCACAAACTGATTCCTTCCAAGGACTCTTCACATGGAATTCGCTTTTCTATAACTGTGACACTAAACACGAGCTTACCTTTGCTCCAGATGGATTCAGTGTTGCCTTCAGTCTTCTAAAACAGTTTCAGTCTCCAGAAGATTTTCTTTCTTTCTTTCTTTCTTTCTTTTTCTTTCTTTCTTTCTTTCTTTCTTTCTTTCTTTCTTTCTTTCTTTCTTTCTTTCTGTCTTTCTTTCTTTCTTTCTTTCTTTCTTTCTTTCTTTCTTTCTTTCTTTCTTTCTTTCTTTCTTTCTTTCTTTCTTTCTTTCTTTCTTTCTTTCTTTCTTTCTTTCTTTCTTTCCTTTTCTTTTCTTTTCTTTCATTTCTCTTTGTTTTTCTCCCTTTTTACACAGCATAAAATGAAGTCTGCGAGCATTAAGATTCAGTTTCTAAAGCAGTGTTCACTGAGTAAAAAAATAAGATGCTGAAATTTCACATCTGAGCTTCCTTTCTAGTTGATGGAGAGACATAGACACTTCTGGAATGTGATTCATCTTAACCTAAAATTAGGCCTCCTAAATAGGACAGCTGAATTGCACTTTAGATTACCTATTGCTCTCCTTTGAGTACAAAGTGAGCCAAAGGCGTTGGGCTCAGATGCAGCTGTCAAGACTGCAAAAGTCTAAAGCTAGGTGAGATGAATCCCAGTCACAAATTTTGAAGAGCATAGACCAAACAACTGCTTTTGACATGAGAATGAATGATAAAATGCCCAAATCTTTCATCTGTGTTTGCTGCAGTGTTGGAGAACTTTTTGGTGAGGTAGCATTGCTTAGACTTTTTTATTTTTGAGTTTTCAAATACAGCTAGGAGACTAGTTCACACTGGAAAATTTGTCTGTTAAATTCCACCTTGTTTCTATATATTCCAGAAAGGAAATCATGGTTCTCTCAGATGCTATTTGGTATAATCCACTGAATCATTTCTGCTGCATTCTGTTAGTCTGCTGCTGACTCTGCTTATGAGCAGATCATTTTGCACACTGAAAATTTCATGGTTTTTCCTTTTTTTTTTTTTTTTAANCCTTTTTTTTTTTTTTTTAATTAGGATGATAGAAGAAGAAGAATTAGTTTGATGAACATAGATGGTGCTTTTAAATTATAGAAATAATTTTCAGTTAATAGGTCACTTTTCATTTTCAGAGCTGTATATTTCCTAAACATTGGTTTATCTTGCTATTAGGTCATGTGAATATTATCATATCAGTTAAATACATTGTGTAACTTAATGCCAACAGCTTCAGTGGTCTGCCATAAATTTCACCCACTGCCCTTTTTCCTGTAATCTGGGTGTCTGTACCACCAAAATGATGTGTTTGCTGAAATGGACATTTGGGGCATACAGCTTCCACATTTATGCTCAGCATGCTCAGAAGTGCATGTTAAAATTAATCGCCAAGTCTGTTCATTGTGGGGTTTTTTAAACTTAAATTTTACAGTTCACATCCACATATCTAAACTATCAAATCCAGTCTATCTAAGTGCAGACATCTAATGTGCTGCATTTTAAATACCAAAGCAAAACAGTTATCCTAAAAAAAGATTTGATATTTGCCATACAGTCAGTGGTGAGATGTCTTCAAAGGAAGATCCTGTCTGCCTGGATTTCTGGAGAACTTATTCCCTCAGCATCTAAACTGCAGGCAGATAAGGTATCTAAATTAAGCTAGCTGAATCCAGTTCTTTAAAAATCAATGTTCCCTCTGAAGTGAATGGAAATTCTCTTTACAGGAATTAACTTAGGTGTTTAACCCAAGTCCCAGAGGAAATTTGTGGCAGAGCTGGAAGAAGGATCTGTCAGGTCCAGTCTTAGGGCTACACTCAGTTACCATACTTTGGCATCTCGTGGGAGGCCTTTGGTGTGCCTGAAGATGCACAGCTCTGGGTGTGACAGAAACCCAAGACTTGGGTTCTTCTGGACTGAAACAAGAGGAGTACCCTTGGTCATCTCAGAGTGGTAGATGCCTTTTTCCAAGACACTACAGCAAACTCCAAGTTTTCACTGCAGAATTTAAGAAGATATGTACAAGCTATTTCTGAAGGGCATAAGGGCTTTATTAACTCAAAAATGCAGCAGGGCTTTTTCCTTTCCCTCTTGATCAAGTTCCATTTATGGTCAGTATTCTCACTCCATGTCCCCCCTTAATCAGATCTGTGATGCTCTAATTTTAGTAACCATATGCAAGAAACTACTTTTACCTGTTCAATAATTTCTTTATCATAAAACACCAAAAATGGCAGTTTCTTTCATACCAGCCTTACTGGCGAATTTGTGGTTTCTTCACTCTTCACTAATAGGTATGATAACCAGGTATCTTCTACATCTATATTAATGAACAGTAACAAGAGCATGTAACAAATAGGACCGCTTGTTGCTTAGGCCAGAGGTCTTGGGGTCAGGATCCAGTTCTTCTCATTATTTTCTTGTACAATCATGACTACTTTCCTTTAAGTTATGGGTTTTTTGATCTGTATTTCAATTACCAGCAGTAGATCAATGTGAGGGAATGTTGTGAAGAATCAAAAACTAAACAAAGCTGTGTTGTGCCCTTGTGCTGTGCAGATGTAGCAGTTCATGCAGAAGCTGCTTGGGGTAGCACAGCATGGTCTCAGGTGATGCAGACAGCTGAGCTGTTCCATATCCATCCATGCAGGGATGTGGCTCAGTGGGGACAACCATCCCCAACCTGTCTGCACCCAACCGGTCTCCCCTACTTTCTGTGAACAGATAAAGTCTGGGTTTCTGAGCGCACTAATGCAGGACCGTGCCCTAGATGTGCTGCAGCCAGCCATGTCTTAGTGATCAGGTACCAAGATCTGAAATTTATGCTCACTGACTGCAGCCAGTCTGGGCTCCATCCACTACCAAAAGAAGAGCTGGGGTAGCTCAGCATATTACAGGATTAGTCTCAGGTGCCTAAACCAGAGTTATTTTTCTCCCACTTTCCCAGCCCTCTCTAGCTCTGTAGGTATCAGCTATTATCTTTTAATAGCTTTAATAGCACTATTGTTGTTCTTCTTTAGCAAGGAAAGAAAATCCATAATCCAAGCTGTCTGAAAATTGCCTGATAAAATGTTTGGAGAAAATTGCCACCCACATGCTGTACTCCTCTGCAAGGTATGGGAGCATTTCCAGGACTTGTACAAGATGAGAGAACATGTGTATTTAAAAATGCAGATACTTATGTTTGAACATAAATATACTAAAGCAGATAGGAACACTGGATAAGGAAGTGTTTATATGTGATTTTAAACAGCTATCGAGATAGACATGCTAGTCTTTAGCCTTTTAATCATGAACCTTGCACCCTCACTTTCCTTGTACCTCCCAAAGCTTACATGAAATTACAAAAAGAAGTAAAGCTATTTACTTGTATAGAGAGCAGTCAGACGAGCAGAGGCCAAAGTCTTGGTACCCAAGTACATGACTGTATTTTGGCAGTCTGGTTAAAGAAGTCTGATTTCCTAGTTAGAATAAAACCTGCTGATGGCAAACCACTCAGAATGGAATAATTGATCTGTCTAGATAAGGATTTTGGATATCTACCTTTAAAATCATCTATTTGAAAACACCGGATGCCATGTTTGTGTCCAACAAAATGGTGCAACAGCACAGTTAAGGGTTGCTACTGTGCAAATGGGGGTGAGTTCACATGCCCACCCTAGTGTTGGTCAGTTCACATGCCCACTCCAGTGCTGGTATGGGTGATAACAGATAGCCAAAACGTCAACGCCAGTAATACTCTCATAACTCTGGCCACTAGGACTGACTTGTAGCATTAGTTCAGCTAAAAGTAGTTGTTATTGCAGAATCACAGACTTTCAAGAGAAAATATTAACTCCTAAAAAAAGTCACACATCAAGCTATGACTCCAGCTTTTCTAGCTCTAACTAGCTGGAAATCAGTAAAACCAGTCTCTATTAAATAACCCAAACAATTTTAGCCTTTCTCTTAGACTCTCTCTCTGATACATCCCAAGGCAACTGCTGAGATCAAGAAAATGCCATTCATTTAATTCTTTAGATGGAGAGAAAGAAGCATGTGGTAAATGTATTTTGTGTTGCCCAATGTTGCTCCAAAACTATGGGTATATTTTCCCTGAATGGAGAGGGGGTCTTGAGTTCCATTCCTGCCCTTCATCCCTATCCAGTTGCTTAAATTATAACTAAGTTGTCAACGGGCAGCAACAACCTGTTCTGCATTCATTTCAGTTATTCAGTGTATTCCAAATCTTGGTTACATCCATTATCATTTCACTGCCACAGAGATCCAAAATTTCAGTGCACAGGGAATTTTCTCCTTCGTTACAGGTTTGTAGATTTTAGCAGTAGTCTTCCCTGCCAGGCCATACAAAATATTGCACTTTATAGGGTAATAACATCCTTAAGAGAAGGAAATACTCCTCCTTTTTAGTTCCACATGTTATTTTTCCCCAAACTGCTGAGACATGACTGGTATTTCTGTTCCTCTTCTCTACTCTTCTTCCAGAGTACTTTTCTTTCCAAGGCTTTAGGAAATGAATGCCCCACTCTCCCTCTAAACCGCTCATAAATAAGTTTATTTCCTATAAGTTTTGTGAATTTTAGGCAATCTAATAAATATTTTTTGGCAAATCTGTTTATATTTTAGCTTTCAGAAATGGGTTAGCCTGAATACTGTCTAATGCTTCTGATATCAAAAATGTGGAATTGCAGCTGTATAAAAGATCAATTAAGTAGGGTTTCTGTCCTCTTATGGGATTACCTATCCTTTCTAAACTGGGAGCCCCTTCTGCTGCCAGAGGAGCCCAACGACATCTGAGCTATTAGCATGAGGTTGACTAAGAAGACACAGGGTTAATTGTAGTTCTGTATGTTTCTGGCACTGGAAGTAAGGGTACTTGCTGAAGTATCTAAAATGGTTCTAGGTGCCTATATGTGGTTAAGTGAACCTAGTCCTGAAATTCAATACAAATGAAAGATAGTCAGTCAAACTGGAAGAACTTCACCCAACTTCCCCTCAGAGTGTGACATCTGATTTGAAAAAGATTGCCCCTGTGCTTTGCTGTGGATGTAAATCAATAGAGAATCCATCCCCTCATCCCACCAGCAGAGAATCAAAGATGGGTATGGCTTTCTCAGTCTACTTTGAGAGCATGAGACCTCTATGCCATCTTCTCAAGGCAGTGTGAGAAGGCCAAATGGATTTCATCTTGTGAATGGAGGCCTGGCTCTACCCATGGCTGAGTTCTCTTTTACCTCTACTGTCCTATTGACACCTGCACAAATGAGACAGGGAGAAGGCAACTCTTTCTGTTGGTCTAAGTTTGCACAGGAGCTGAATGGTTGTACCATCCCACATGCAAACATCCCAAGGAATGGGATTGGAAGTGACATTTTCAAAGGTAAAAGGGAGTGTTCTTGAGTAACTGCTTTGAGAGATTGCCCAGCTCCTTCTCACAGTGGACTTAGCCCAAGAGTACTCATGACAGATACTTAATTTCAGTTAGCATACTTGTAGGTAACATTTGCTTTACATTTCCCAAGAGATCCTGCTTTTAACATCTGCTTATGGCAGCTGTTACAAGCTTTATTTATTCAGTTGAGTTTTCTGATGATAACAGGTGCCATTGTTCTTCACAGTCAGCTGTGCCTCACGCTGTTCTTCAACTTCAGTACTTTGGGATGTAAATATTCCCCTCAATGCCTGGCCAATTACACAGAACAGACCTGCAGCCCCTCTCGACACTGACAAAGTCATGGGATTCAGTTTGAGACAGAACATCCCAAATTCAGTTGTCCACATGCTTTGGATCTGACAGGGTCATTGCTGTAATCCCATCGCAGGTTTATATTCTGCAGTGGCAACACAGTCACACGGAAAACACTTCCTAAGGCAGGTACTTGCAGCTTTTTTATGCCTCAGAGACAGCAAGCCCCAGCTAAATAATAAGTTGCTTCATTTCTTACTCCAAGAAGCTACAGTGAACAGCCATCTACTTCTGCTCTGTCATCATAAAAATCAGTCCTGCATGTAATGGCATAGGTTTTTCTAAATGAACAGAATTTAGGTAAGCTGATGGTGAATGCTTTGATATAAATGAGGGGGGGAAGGTATCTGCAGAAGGTGGGGGTTTTATTTATCTTCCATTTACAGGTTGTTTAACTCTTCCTGTTTGCTCTCTCATTGCAATTACAATGTCTGCTGGGATTTCCCTTTAATTAAACTAGACAGAGCCTAGAGAATTTGTACCAGTTTCATATAGTTCTGAATAATTCAACAACTTTTTTGCAGTGGCTTCACTGAAATGAGAAATTGGAATGAAAGTTCTCATACAGCCCAAAGGAATGTTAAGATTGGAGAATAAGGTTTTTATGGAGATATTTTTGTGTAAGTAACAGAAAATGGCAACATGACTGGGAAACTGAAAAGTCTTGTCGCTGGGTGTGTCCACACCCGGAGCTCTCCCTTCGGTGACCCGGCTCCCTGTCCCTGCCAACACCGGGACGGGTATGGCTTAGTCTGAGGACAGACCCCGCTGATCCCATGGGCTTCTTTTCCTCGCT
>VYZQ01037481.1:0-10065 GCA_013400655.1 Mystacornis crossleyi
TTTTTTTTTTTTTTAAATGAACGCAAAAGTATTTTCATGAAAACCAAAGCAAATAGGAAGCACAGGACAGAATGATATGTGATGCACTGGGAGCTGCAGTTATCTAACAAGGAAGTGAATTCCTCAGAGGAATAATGAGTAAAGCCCTTTTGTTACTTGGTTGTTAACAAACATTGTGCATTTGTGTTGATTAAAATGCAGAAGTTGATAATTAAACAAAGACCACATGATAAAAAAGCAAAATTTTTCTCCATTTATAGGAAAGCAGTCCTTTATAAATATTGATTTTTTCCTCACAATGTGGTGGTTTTCTATAAATATCAGTATCTGATAATGAGCACTTCCACCACTCATTATTTCTCTACTTGCAGAATTTAATGAATAGAAATGCATTCANAATAATGAGTAAAGCCCTTTTGTTACTTGGTTGTTAACAAACATTGTGCATTTGTGTTGATTAAAATGCAGAAGTTGATAATTAAACAAAGACCACATGATAAAAAAGCAAAATTTTTCTCCATTTATAGGAAAGCAGTCCTTTATAAATATTGATTTTTTTTTTCCCCACAATGTGGTGGTTTTCTATAAATATCAGTATCTGATAATGAGCACTTCCACCACTCATTATTTCTCTACTTGCAGAATTTAATGAATAGAAATGCATTCATTATATGGAAGTCTATCCACCTGTTATGCTTTGGATGAAGCCAGCCCCTGATTTGAAATTTTGTGCACCATTAATGATATGCAAAGAACTCTGTCTTATCTTTAATGATATGCCTGAAGAACTTATCAATGGAATTTATTAGATGTTAATTCATCTTCCATGAATTACTTAGGCAGCAGCATCTCACTTATATATCACTTTTTGGAATATGGTTCCTCTGCTTTTTTTGTTCCTTTGCCCTTCCCAAAAATGATGGAAACATAACCTATTTCTAGAACAGGTTTGACTTCATTGACTCATAAAAACATGTTCCTTGTCTTGAAAATTCCTGGGAAATATTGGCTGATTGTGATGAATTTCCCAAGCCTGTGGGACAGCCAGATTGAATTTTGACTCTGCCACAATTTTTGATTGAATTTCTTTATTCACTGTTCCCTTAGAAAATCAGCTTCTTCCACATTTACTGCCACAAAGTGAAAGCTTACGTTGAACCAGGTTGGCCTGAACAAATGCTCACTCTGTACTTAGGCAGCACATAGTGCTACATGCCAAGTTGGGCACTTTTGATTCCTAAGCACCTTTGTCTTCACTGGGCCTGTTTTGGTGGCTGCAGTTGTTCCACCTCTGTACTCTCTTCAGTCTGAGCACCGATTGCTCAGTGAAGCTGGAGGTCGGTGTCACTGCTGATTGACTTGTGGTAAACAAAATGCCTACAGCATTTTTGCCTGACTGCAAACAAGTCTTTATAGTTCTCTACGCAGTCCTGTTGGACTTGGCAAAATGGCCCTGCTCCTCAAATACCTGGAGGATGACCCTTCAACAAAACCAGGCAGAAAGAGCAAAAGTCCATTTAGATACTATACACATTCCACCTTATTATATTTTCCTCCTGCTTTCTTTCTGCTTTTCTCAAGTATAGCTACATGCAAGCTGTTCTGCCTGGACTTTCCATGTCACTAGCCTGTCAAGCTATGTCAGAAGGGAAGCTTATTACAAACATGAAAAGGACTACTCTGAAGAAGAACAAAAGAATCCGTTTAATTTAAATCTGGTACAAAAAATTTCCTGTTCATGTGTAGCTGGATGAAAAATACTGACCTTAAACTGTAGCTAGGATGTTCACATTAGATATTAGTATTGGTCTAATCTGCTCCAAGAGTAGTGAAATATTGAAATGTGCAGGTAAATAAAATGTCTATCTACAGAGCTTTTTAAAAATGGCTTAAATATCTGTTGGGAATTGATTCTGCCTTTGGAAATTAGCCTCTGACTTGTTTTCTGTAGAGCAGAAGGGCAAATGTACATTAAATTAGTGTGTTGTAGTGGTTCCTTGATAAGGCAGCTAACATCCAGCTCCTCTCATCTGGAAATGCCTCTTCAGATTTGGTCCTTTTCCATACTGTCTGCCTGCATGGGTACCTCCATCCATAGAGTCACCCTGGGGGAACACTGTGCCTTTTCCTTCTCCTCTAAGGAAGTTCCATCTTCCTAAGAAAGGCAAATGGGTATATGGATCTCCCCTGCACATACAATCGGGCTGGCAAGTCTCTGTCCCTGCAGCATGTTTCTCTGCTTTAGCTGTTGAGGAACTGTGCCCACAGCTGTGCCTCCCCCTATCTTCCCTCTTTTCTCCCCCCATGTTTATACTTCTATCATGATGCTGGCCTCTGAAGCAAATGCATGCTTTACACCCCCAAAAAATGTTGAACTGTTTTTTGGCAGATTCTGACTGGATATTTTGCCTCACCCTGTGCAGCTCCCAATCTCATTCACTTCCCATATGAGCGTTTGGATCAATTGGTACTGATGTTAGCTTCCCTGGAGTGACAGGCAAAGCAGGTACTTAGCATGTTTCCCTGGGCATTCTTATTTTTAGCCCCTCCTCAGTCACTTTCACTGTTACCAGCAGCCACAGACCAGGCATCTGAAAGAGCCTCAGCAGCCACTTTTGGGAAGAGACTGCATGAGCTAAAGCTAAAAAGTATCTTCCCTTCCCTGCTGTGTTTTGTCCATGTGAATGACTGAAGAGCAGGCTGATCAAGTGCTGTAGCACTTTTTCTGAGATATTTTTTTCTTTTTTTTTATATGTGGAAACTGACACAGTTTCAGAGATTGTTTCTTCCAAAATTATTCAGGACAGCTCTCAGCTTCAAAGCAGATCTGTCAAGTGAAGCCCTCTGTTAAATTCCCTATATGTATGTTAGATTTGATTTGCTTGACTGACATACACATGGCTTGGCTTACTCCTCATGCAACTATCAGTTTTGTGAAAAACTGTAGAATCACAGAATCATTAGGGTTGTAAAAGACTTTTAATATCATCAAATCCAACCATAAACCTAGCACTGCCAAGTCCAAAACTAAGCTATGTCCCTAATGATATTGCAGCAAATTTTGAAAAGATTACATTTCTAGAATCAGAAGTAAATTACTATGAATCAGGATTGCACCAATGAAATGAAAATGGAAGGAAGATCTGGGCTACATTTTTGACTTAAAGGACTCACTTTCATGATTGCTTCAAGTTTGTGGGGAGGTGGTTTTGTTTCAGTCCTACTATTCCTTCTCCAAGGATCCAGTAGTTACATTCTCCCAGGAACGAGATCACACAATTTTCGAGTTAACTCCTCAAGTTGCTAATCCTTTGGGGTATCTACATAAATTATAGAGTGGCTTGGTCCTGGACCCTGAAGACTGCAGATGTAAGTTAGAGCAGAGCTTCAGCACTGCTTTTATAGGTCTCACTTGCACATGTGCATGGAAAGGTTCACCATGGAATGAAGGGTGTTCTGTGGACATTCTTGCTGGCAGGTCAGTGATGACTGAACTTGTGGCAGTGAGCCTTAGGGCAGCTGCTCTGGCTCTCTCAGCTGGCTACAGTCAACATGGGTTTATGCACAGTCTCCCTGCGGATGCCAGTGTACGCCCCATGCCAGATAGGAGAACTCAGCACCATGCTATGGCTGGGGCTGGATGTCTCCTACAGCCTCACCTGCAAGCTCAAAAAGTCAGGAAACTCTAGAAAGTGGAAAATCTAGAGTAGAAACTCTCCATCAACACCTTTTACTCTAGGTCACAGTTTTGGTATAACCTGTGAGAACTCCAGCAAGTAGGGAAATTGCGATGTTGCGCATTGCCTAGAATTTTACTTTTTCATCAAAACTCAACCAGCTTTTCCTGCCCAAGGAATGTAGCAGACATTTCAGAAATCACTATGATTTCTGGCTGTGGAATGAAGTATGACTGGTGTCAGCAGCCCTCTCTGATTAGGCTCTGGGGTATACAGGTCATTTAGGGTCCAGTTCCTCAATGTGTATTGGGATCCAAACACATAAGCATATGTAGTGTCTATTCTTCCCTACTCTGTTAACTAGGTGCTTCAGGAAGAACTTTTGAAAGTATGTTGATGACTGGCTGAGGAGATAAGGTCTAGAACAACAAGTTATTTAGACTTCTATCTCCTACCAGGCTTAAATTAGGTTTGTAATTATCTCTGTGGGGCTAAGAGCACATCTTTTGTCTATTCTATTTGAGCACTTCATTAAATTCTGTGGCACCTTTATATCTGTTTATGCTTTTACATGCATTTCCATTAAGGAAATGTGTAGTACAATTGGAAAGATGATATATTATTTCACTTTATCAAAGAGGCAGACAGCCTCTTAAACTATGACTCTACTAGTCACATTCTCTGTGCCCAGCCTGATTTTAACCCATGTTTGCTAACTAATTCCCAAACATTACCTGAGAGCTCTTGGAGCCATTTCTGACTGTGTGGCTGTTACATATTGGCACTTTGATCTAAATCTGAGGAAACCTGCAGATATAGACACAGCTTATTCTATGCAGGTTGGCCTCAAAGGCAGGGAAAATTTTATTTACTGGTGGAAAACTATAGCCCTATTTCCAAGAGGTTGCCATTTCAGAAAGTCTGACACCAACATGTCATGTGTCACAAACTTCTGGCAATATTAAGGCATAAATGGTATGCATTTTTTCCCAACATCTAATAAAAATGCTGTAAAATTTCACAGTCCCATAGAGGCTTAAGTTTTCATGTCTAGTAAAGCTTAGTACTATTAAACATGATGAGACCATCAAATTTCCTTGTCCTCTGTTGTTCTGGGTCAGAATTACAGTAAAGTAAGTACCTTCATGTGTTAAAAGCATGCTTTGCACAGAATAAGAGCTCATTTTTCAGTAAGTTCAGATGGCAGGATATCTTTACCACCAAATCAAAACTCCAGAGATCAGTTCAAAGGATTTGCACCTTCAAGATGCTTTTATTTCCCCTCCCTACCCACCTCAATAGGCAAACTCGGCAGTCAGTTCAAAGAGTTTAACAACACCCAAACAATAATTATTATTAACCAAAACAATAATAATATTTTTTATAATAATTTGAATAATTTGTCTGAGAAAGGCATATGCCTTAACGGCAAAACTACGGCTGATGCAGAGGAAAAAAAAAAAACCCATGACATAGCAAATAGCACTTTGGAGATGACATTTCCTCTTTTTCAATCTATTTTACAGCATTTTGGTGACTTTGTTGCTATTTTGTTTGCTCATCTTCCCATTTGCCAGATGCTAAAGGCAAATTGGCTGAAAGCTGTGTCTGTATCTCTATTAGTAAGTAATATCGACCTACAGACCGGATCTTTACAACAAAGCTGTTTGATGCTGAGGACGTGACACCTATATTATGCATGTTTTGAAGAGTGGGAAGGAAGGAGTGGGGTAACACTTTGGACTAGCTGTAATCTGGTTCCATGAAGTGGAAGGTTTTAACTGCCAGAACCTCCCAGAGTGCATCTAACTGTCCTGCAGCAGCCAGGCTGCATGCTCTGAGACTGTTCAGCCATGTGAGCTCAGCAGAGAAAGGGGAAATATTCAGGAATTTTTCTGTACAAATCTCTTCCTGTTCTGTGCTAAAGTACTAAGGTAGATGCACCCTGTTATCTTGCTGTTATGAGTTTAATGCAAAATGAGCACTTCCCAAATGCCATATATTATTGTGTAGATAAAAAATGTAAGAAAACATTCTGGGTGTAAATCCCATTCATACTTCCTAACATCGCTGTTGCTTGCAAAGCTACTTGTGTTTCCTGGTGGTACACAAACAAAATAAAAATAAAGAAAATCAAATAACTTTATTAGAAATGAATTTGGAAATGTCCAAGTTGAGTGACTCACTTGGTAGTGAACAGAGTGCTAATATTACAGTTTTAGATTTATTTTTCTGCTTGCTAACAACTGAAGACTAACAAAAAAAGGAGGAACAGTGTTTTTGTGCAAATCAGCTAAGCTGATCTGCACTCCTAGTGAAGAGATGACCTTGTTAATGTACCACATTTTCAGGCTATGTATTTGCTATCCAAAAGTGAGTGAATCTCAATGAGTTAAGAGCACAGGTCCCTTTTTGAGTGGACAGATCATTATGTACAATTAGATGCCAGGTGCTGGCTGGAGATGTGCACAGCAGTAAACAGAGAGCTCAGATGGCTTATTTGACCAGGCTAGCTGGTGTAATAGAAGAAACAACTTGAGGTTACAAGCAGTTTTTCTAGGGCTGGGATTTTGTCCCAGTGTTAGTAAATCTGCCCAAATGCTGACCTTTCCTTCATGTAGGTTGACAGACTGTGGGCTATACAGGTGTCATGGCTGTAAGCGCAGTGATATCTATGCCTGCTGTGTTTTCTGGCAAATCAGTACTACTGAAAAAGAGAAAACAAAGTTGCTGAGCAAAAAAAAGTCAGGTTCAACCCTAATCAACCCCCCAGAAATTAGTTCTTCCATTTTTTTTTAACTGTCATAGAATCAAAGGACCATTAAAGTTGAGAAGGATGTTCATTGAATCCAAGCATTGACTAATGCCCCCAGGGTTTCTAGTCATTCTTCCCCAGATCTGTAGAGTTGCATGGGACTGTCATGACCCAAGTGAAGCACCTGGCACTGTGCCTTGCTGATCTCAGCCCATCGATCCTGCTGATCCCCCTCCTTTACTTTTCCAAGACTCAAAACCACTACCATCTGATGACCTGCAACCATCTCATCACCTGCAGCCATCTCCTCACCCACCAATGCTTCTCTGTGTGCAAAAGCTGGTCCATCCGGAAGGAAGCCCGAGCCTTCCCTGGCTGGCTCACTCCACCCTTCAGGCAGATCAACTGTGACACCCAGCTTGGTGTCATCTGCCAACTGACGGAAGGTGGACTTGATCCCCTCACTCAGATTGTTGATAAAGATATTAAACAGATCTGATCTCAATACTGAATCCTGGAGAACATCGCTTGTGACTTGCCACCAGCTGGATGTAACTCCATTCACCCATGTGCTGAAAGATGAGCTGTCAGAGAGACAACTGGCCTGGCTGAACAAACGTCCAGTAAGTCTCATGAGTGAAAGTTCTGAGAAAACTATTTTTTGGAAACTCTTAAACAATTGTTTCTGGCATAAAATAGCTCCCCAGAATCTGAAGCTGTCCAGTGAAATTGATCCTTGTCAAATTGGAGACTACTAATAGCCATCTTCTCTCTATAGTCAATCCTCCTGAAGCAGAAATTAGGTCTTTGGGGGAGATTTACGTCAGAAATATGAGCTCCTGCAGACCTTTAGGAATCTCTAGAAAGCAGAAACATGCAAGTTTTCAGATAAAAGTTTTGACAGTAGGTGCTCAAATCAAATAAACACCACACTAATCCCTGTCTCCTGGTGAAGAAAAGACAGCATAAGAGAATTTTATTTTTAATGAAGAAAATATTCCTGATCTTTGTGAACACAGTCTCACGTCCAGACACTGAAAGATTCAGAACATAGATATTATTACCTGGACTGGAGCCACACCTTTTTTCTTCCATAAAATTCTAGTTAAAATCACAGTCTGGACTATGACACATAAAGAAAACAGTAAATCATGGTAAAACCGAGTATTTCAAAACGACAAAGAGCAAAAATCTTTCCAGAACTGAGATCTAACAGGTGTTGTGTCTGACACTGCGCAGTCTGGTTGTCAAAAGGAATAGAGTCATAGCTGTTTCCTCAGTGCCGCTGTGTCTGATTTGAAGTTTGACATCGAGAGATGAAGTGGCTGACAAAGCGCTGTCAAAGCCAGAGCTTCAGATGGTGTGAACTGAACGTTTCGTTGCCAGCTGCAGAGATGCTACCTCAGAAAAGTGCAGAGAATCTTTTCCAATCTGCAAACAAGATCAAAGATTTTCCCTGGTTTAATGGGTTCCAATGCCCATCTTTGGGACTGCTCTGAACAATTATTTGAGTAATCTTTGGCTGCCTGAGAAGGTAGCCAGAACTGAAAAATGACATGGTATGATTTTTCTATCAGCTGTAAGTGGTGTCACTTTGATTCATGTTTTGAGGGCAGTCCTGGCCAGGGAGCCATAAAAGAGAACTCGCTGGACATGTAGCAAAGCAGAGCAATCCCTCCTTGCTCAAAAGACCTGCTCAGCAAGGGACATGGGATCAGAAGATTTAAGCATCTTCAACCTCCAATTCAGAGGAGGCTGAAATGTCAGGTGTGAAAAATCTTTTAAAGTACAACAAGGGTTTGCTTATTCTGCTTAGAATACTTTAAACTTTTATTCCCCCATTGGATGACGAAATTTTTTAGGATAAACAGTTTATATATTTCCTTACAGAGTAAACATCACTGTGTTCCATGTTTGTATTATCTCTGATTTAAAGACAATTTTCCAGTGTACATACATTTGCACTGATTCATAACACAGCATTTAAAGAATCCTATCGGTGTCTGATGCATCTACTGCTCTAATTTAACAAACTTACTCTCAGTAAATTGCACTTCTTTATAGAGGAGGTGAATGGACTGTGTAGTAATTTTAAAAAGGTTCTTGCTATGAAGTCAGGGACTGTTGCCTTGATGGTGAAGTCACATATTTTAAAACCTGAAACACTGGAAAAGTGTTTTATCAAGAAAGGTAATTGACTCAGCTGGTAGTGAATATGGCTGGAACCTGATGGTACTATAAGTATAATTCAACTAAAATACTGAAGGCAAGGTAAGATTGACTTTAAGATTTCTGATGTTCTGTAAAACAATTGTGCCTTGCTTTTGTCCTGATGGCAGTGTTATTGACATTTTCATATATTTTGTCAAATCTGATGTATTTTCAAACTGAAAAAATCCTAGTGTTTTCAAAATCAATACTCATGCCATGAAATGATTCATGACTTAGACAATTTACAGAAAGTGGTGGGAGGAAACTGTTGCAGGTTGCCCTGTGGGTGCCAAAGGATGGGGCAAAGCTTCAATTCTGAAAAGAAAGGAAAGGAGTCTTAACAAAAAGGTGATTTCTCACCTCCCAAACATTCTTTTAATGTCTACTAACTCACGCATTTTCAAAAATCAATTTTTCTTTTTCCAAAGAAAAACTTAGCCAAAAAAAATGTTGAACAAGCAAACAAAAACAATAGTCAAACAAATGAAACAACAAAACCTGTCCTCAAAAATACCCCAATGAAACAAAGAATCAAAAAGAACCAAGTGGTGTTCCACAGCTGGGAGGCCCTTTCAGAACCCACAGGTTTTCAGCAGCATCCATGTCATGTTTAGGCAGATCTTAGTAGTGAGCTGGAGCTGTGCGAGCTCTTTTTGGGCTGGCTGCACTCCAGTGCCATTGGAACAAGTGGGATGCCAGCCACCCACTTCCTTCTGCCCTTAGAATGGAGAGGACACAGTTTGTACAGTTTCCCCTACCTCCATTCTCTTCTATATGAAACCAGCCAAACTTCTTTCTTCTTTTCAGAGCAAAGAGAGCTGCAACCAACAGGAAAGAATAACTACTCAGAACTAAACAATAACCAAAGGATATCTGGTATGTTAAATATAACTGCCATGGCTTGCACTTTTGGCAGGAGACTTCTGATGTCTGCATGTCTCACACTGTGGGTAAGCAGGTTAAGCTTTGCTGTTTGTTTTCAGAATTTGGTAGCCCTACGTTCTTCTGGTCATGCAGAACCCTCATAATGATAAGCTCACTTGATACCACTGGTGAATTCCTGTCAATATTTTCAGGCCTGTAAATGTGGCAAATGTTGTATATAGACGTCTGCATGCACTCTAATATCTACTGTACTGCAATAAATTTCCATCCTACAAGATCACAGGAAAAGTATCAAAGAAATCAAAGTGTTTGAATGTTAGAGATTCAGTAGGGGTGAGGGGGTTGCTACCATCATCCTTGTAGAAATTTTGCTGCAATACACCAGAAGGTAGTGCTGCCAGAGTAACTGCCAGTGCATATTAACATAAAGTCTATAAAACTCATTTATTTACTTCTTGTCGTGTGAATAATGAAGCCTGAAGAAATATCTGTCAGTCAAATGGCATTTGAAGATAAGTACACCTCTGTTAGTTCTTT
>VYZQ01037501.1:2031-62933 GCA_013400655.1 Mystacornis crossleyi
GAGCAGGCCCGGCTGCGGGAGGCCACGGCGCGGCTGCGGGAGGCGGCCCTGCCCGAGCCGCTCGTGTCGCGGCACCACAGCGCGCTGGTGCGATGGCTGGAGGAGCGGCTGAGCCGCGGCGACGAGGCCGTGAGCCTGGAGCAGTTCTGCGAGGTGCTGGAGAGCGTGTCCCGGCTGGCGGCTGGGTCCCGCGGGGAGAGCGAGGAGGTGAGAGCCGGCAGGAAGCGCCGTCCGCAGGGATCATGGGATGGCTTGGGCACGGAGGGACCTTGAAGACCATCTCGTTCCAGCCCCTGTCACGGGCAGGGACACCTTCCAGTAGAGCGGGTTGCTCAGAGCGCCGTCCAGCCTAGCCTTGGACCCCTCCAGGAATGGGGCTCCCCTACGGGGATCCGCCTGTCCGGGCCGGGGGGGTGGTCGGGATCGGGGGAAGGGAGGCGGAGGAGCCCCCGGGGTGCTGCTGGGGGTCGGTCTCCCCGAGCCCTCGGTGTGGGCGCTTGCACCGGGTCCGTGGCCATCTACACGACCGTGGAGCCCCCGGACACGCGTCCTGGTACCTGGGGAGAGGCCAGGCCAGAGGGCTCTGCAAAGGTTGGAAAAGCGGCTGCTGCTGTTGATATACAGCCTGTCAGCTTCCAGATACCCCTTTAAAAAAAAACTTCTGTCAGTTATCAGTGATCATGCTCAGCAGCCTCTTATGAATAAAATGGGTGTTTACAGCAGTAATTCTGCTGTTGCTACTATTGGTGCAGCTGAGAGCACAGGTCTGGTGAGAACACAAGTAGGAAATTCTGCCTGGGTAATTCCTCTTGATACTTACTAGCGTTATCAGCAAGTCAAAGTTTACCACGCTTACATTTATTGTAGCTTTTTAAAACCAGCAGTGAAATTGTCAAGTATCTCTTTTATTGTAAAGTAGTACTTTTCAAAAACTTGCAAGAAATTAGAGTAACAGAGATCCCCTTCCACAGCCAGAAGATATTAAGGGCAGCATTTAATGGTAGAAGAGAGTGGTTTCCTTTCTGCTGGGATTTCCAGTTTTCCCCTTCTGTGGGAAAGGATATGGAGAATTTAATATGTGGAACACTTAAGCTTTAGCTTTGCTCTGTAGCAATCCAAAATGCAGCAGAATACCCTGCTGGGAATTCCACACTCACTTGAGAAAGTGGCTGTGTCTGAATTCCTTAGTGCAAGCAGTTCCTGAGGCTCAGCAGTCACTTCCTGCTGTCTTTGTTTTGCTCCCGAGTAGCAGAATAACTGTGTAAACTGTTAAATCACACGCACACGCCTCAAATCAGTGCTGACAGGTGAACAAGGCTCCTGGAAACTGGGAGGAGATTCATTTTCCTGTACAGATAGGTGTGTTTTTACCAGACTGGTTTAAGGAGCTTGGTAAAATGCTGCCTCCACTTCCAGTCCTTTACAAGAAGAGCCAGTAACAAACACATCTTCATTTGTAACAACAGCAAGGGTGAAATTAGTCCATTGGGGTTCTTTCTGTTGACATAAACAGCTGAGCTTTGTGGGCTGCAGAAATATTTTGGTTGTCTGTATGTCGCGTCCTCCTCTGCAAGAAGAATCTGTTTGTTTTGGTTTCATTTCCTGCTCTAGGGAGTGGGGAAAAAGCTTGTCACAGGATTTACCGTGGTGCGGATATGTGGTCACATCTGGTCTGTCCCGTGAAGTTGAGATGTTGAGAGTTCTGTGGAAAAGCTTGATGTCATCGTTTCTGTAGCTGGCACTAACCCGTGAGCCGTGGTGTTTGAGCTTTCCTGGGTGTGTTTTACACCGACGAGAAGTCAGTTTGGTGGTGGCAGGTCAATAGGTTTCACTTTTTAATGTTTAGAGAGTCCTGTCTGGCACAGCCCAGGTTTTGATCTGCCCTTTCAGTTGCTCTGTTCCCAGTGCAGAGCGTTGAGCACAGACTTCAAATGCTTTATGAGCAATGTTTAAATGCAAAATCTGTTTTCTAGATAAACTGAACTTCTGAATCATGCTGAGTACTGCTTCAGCAGTTGTCACGTCATGTGTCCAGCTTTGGCTGGCAACATTAACGCTGCCGTTCTGCTGAGTGCAGAGGGTGAAATACAAAGTTCTCCCAAGTCACCTTTCAGATACCTTGTTGTGCCAGCCAGCTCCTGAGCTGTGAGATGAGGGGCTGATTTTTCCATGTGCCGTATTTCCGAGCAATCCTCTCACCCATCATTTCCTAAGAAAGATGTTTCTTACGTGCTTCTTCCTGTTGAGGGTTGAGCTGTGTGGAGTTACTGCTTTTATTTAGGAGTAGGATGAGCTGGGCTGTGTAAAGCTGCTGCTGAATTTGTATCGTGTCCCATGAGTCCTGAACACAACTGAAAAATTCTTTGAGTACAGGCTGACACTGATTTTTTTCCCCCCCACTTTTTTTTCTTTTCCCCCATTACACAGAACAGCAGTGGAAATTGTGTAAGTTTTTTGTCAAATACAGAGTTTAAGTTATTCTGAACAGTCAAAAAATAATTTTAGATTTCTAGGTTTGGTGCAATCTCCTGAGATCATAGGAAGAGTTTAAAGATAAAATAGCAACATACTGCATAAGATGTGAAGAAAAGCATTTATGTAGTAATCCTTCCTTACCTGAGAGTATAAAAAATTTGTTCAGAGTAGGTGTCAGCAGATCCAGCCTTGTTGCCTTGTGTTTTATTGTCACCAGTAACATCACAAAACTTGTTCAATTTTTAGTTTAGTAATTGCACAGTTTGACATCAAATCTGAGGACAAACGGTGAGAATGGTGTGGTGTGAAACTATACATTGAATTGTTTTGGCAACTGAGTTATGTCTGTTAGAGTTAATTCCCTCTGGCTTGCCTCAAGCAGAGGTGTTGGTTTTTTGTTTCAGGATCAGCCCAGTGTCTGGGCTGGACTGGCTGTGGTACCTGCTGGATGCTCAGTGCCAGCTTTGCTGCTCAGAATAATTTTTTAAAGGTGATCATTATTAGCTTGGGTTCATCTGTGTGTATAAAGACTTTTTAAAGCTTCCAAAGTGAAATGCAGCTCTGTGCCACAGAAGTGCGAGCTTTAGTCAGCTAAAACACTGCGTTTTGATTCTGTTGTCTTCTGAGGACTTTGCTCTCGTTTTACTGGTGTAATTATGTCATGGTTAATTGGCAGGTTATTTTGAGCTAATCATTTCGGGTTACTGCTCTTTAGGATAGCACCGTTAATGGCACATCAAGTTTGATAATCAGGTAACAAACCAAGAGGCTGAAGCAGGAGCTTCCTCCTGAGCAGCAGCGATCCCTTGACTCAGACACCTGTGAGATCATCTGTTCTGAGACACCAGATTTACTTGGCTTGTGTGGCTGAACTCGAAATACAAAGTTCAGGGCTGTGAGACTCAAGTCTTGCTTGTAAAGAAGTATCTTTTGTAAGTGCATTCTCAATTTAAATGAAAAAGGTGGATGCTCCTGAAATACTGCATTTATCTTTGGGAACAAGTTCCATTTTTTGAGTAATTAAACAGATGTTTGTTGCAAAATTAAACCTGATTGTGAAAATACAGCCACATTTTTAATAGCAGTGTGTCACTGGATCATGAGTTCTCTGAATTGGCTAGTTAAAGTAAGTTACATTTATGAGCTTATAAGTTACATTTATGAGTTCTGCTCTATAGGCTCAGCTGAGTAAAAATACCTTGTACCTTTGTTAGTTCAAAGTTGTGAAATGCTGTGTGAGTTACCTTTTGTACATGCTCAACACAACTTTTAATATTAAAAATTTTGTTAAGGTCAAAGTTAATAAAGCTGCCAGTGGTTCTCTTCAATAAAAAGTTCTAACTCTCTCCACTGTTTTCACAAATACTTAGACAAACTGTATTAAACTGGTATTTTGTGTAGGAGGACAGTTTATGGAAGGAAAAATCAATTGAAAAAATATTACTGTTCTTAGAACAACTTATTAAATAAAGAAAATATGTAAACCCTGAAGGAACTGGAGCGGATGCAGTGAGAGAGGGATGCAGCAGTGATGAGTAATCGAAGGTGTGGCCTCTGGAACCAAACCTCCCTTAAACTGAGGAGGTTTTTGGTGTTTTGTGAGCCCCTTCCTCACAGTCCCAGCTATCCGTGGATGGATCCTGCTGATTCACTGGTGTATATCATGGGCTGTCTCCACCTAAGCATGGCTCTAGTTGACTTTTATAGGAAGGCACTGCAAATACCTTCAAACTTGCTAAACACTGCCGATTGCCAGCCAGGCTGCTTCCTGTTACCATGAATTCAATACTTTGGAAAATGGAGTCTTTTGATTTTGTTTTAATAGTGTTACAGTGTTTATTGCTATGGTTTCTATTAAATACCTTGAATTTCTGCTTTAAGGAAATATGCTGAATGATTTTTTTTTTTTTGTTGCTCTTCAGGCCTTTGCACAATTTGATGCTGAAGGAGATGGCACCGTAGATGTGGAGAATATGCTGGAGGCTCTCAAGAATTCTAGTGGAGCAAATCTTCAGGGGGAGCTGAGCCATGTAATCAGGCAACTGCAAGCTTGCTCACTGGTGCCAGGTATGAGGGCAGTGTTGGAGGAAAGGGTTTCCCAAGCCCTGCCCCATAGAAGGGGTGCTGCTTCAATAAATTGCTTTAATAGCGTTGCTTGTCCTAATCTTATCAAAACCATCCTCCAGAAGGTTCGTGGTTCTCTACTGTCAAGCAAGTGGAGTTGCTGTAAATTAAAAATTTCCCAGAATTACATGCAGAACTTCCTTTCACAAATAACCTCTGTTTCCTTCTTTATGTGACTGGGGGAGTGTCCTATCCCTGTTTGGTTTATCTCACAGACAGAAAGGTGTTCCTTGCAGAATTTTGGTGAGTGCCCAGCTAATGCAGTCTTGTACTTGGTAACTCGCAGAATAAATCCTCCATGGAGTCTGTTCCAGGGGATGAATCACATATTTTATTATTTATTATTATTATATTGTTATTCAGCATTTGAAATTCTGATAAAACATAATTCAGGTTTTATGGTTTATAGTTCAGAAAGTGTCCGTTTCCAGAATTTGATTTCTGGGATAAATATCAGTTACTGGCTTTCCTTCCAAGCTTTTGATGATAAGTGGCTAAAGGGGATTTGCCTTAAAGGATCAGACAGGAAACACTAGAATTGGCTGCAGATAAGTCAGAGGAGAGGACTTAGAGACTACTGGTGAGGACGCCAGCTCTGCCACTCCGTGCATGTAAATGCACCAGGATTCAGAGTACCACTGTTAGGGAGCTGACATTTTTACCATATTGGTGGAAAGCACTGGGCTCCTCTTTGGGAATAATCCACGGTGCCAAAGGGAGAAGCTCAGCGTAGGTCAGGGTGAGTGATGCAAGTACCTGAGCTGGTTAACCAAGTAGCAACTGCTTCACTTAGATTTCGAGGGTAAGGGTTTGGGGCAGCAAAATAAACGTAAGATTTTTGGTAATTGTTTTCAACTCCTTCAGGCATATCAAGTCACTGGCAAAAATATTTGCCTGCACTTTTCCCTTCTGTAGAGGTTGCATGCTAGAGCTACACTCTCTAATAGTTTTATGTCCTTCTTACTTTGTGGTCCCTAAGGAAATAATGTCTCTTTCTAGGGTTTATTGATATATTTTCTGAATCGAAAGAGCGCCTGGGCCTTCACGCCTCGATGATCCTGAGATTCCTGCACCGGAACCGCATTTCCAGTACTGCCATCCCTTACCCAGTGCTGGAGTACTTCAACAACATCTGCACCATGCGCTCGTCTGTGCTGAAGGATTCTCTGGATCGACTTCTCCTAAAAGAGAGAGGTGTGCAATGTCTTCCCTTTCTTTTCAGGGTGGCAGTGTAACCGTGGCTTTGAAAAAGAGATTACAGAGGAAATAAAAAGCTTTCTTTACTCTGTCACCTCTAACACGCCTGATGTTTCATGAAGTTGATCTGCATGCGTCTGTGGATTTTTGTTGATTTTCTGGAACACAGAAATAATTTATGAACTACCCAGCAAGCTGAGTAACATTCTGGAATGTTCTTACCTTTCTCCTGACCTGTTTCAGAATCGATGGTTACACATTTGTTATATTCTTTATTCAGTCAAATATCTCTGCTAGTTGCTAGAAACTTAGTTTCCATGTGAAGGTGAATGTTTTCTGAAGTTGACTGTTCAGTATTAAAAGATACTTTATCATTTTGGGCTGGAGGTGGTGAATCTTTTACTGTATCTCTGATGGGACTGGCCTGGTCCCTATAGCAAGGGCTCCTTTTCTTCACAGCTTGACTAGATATTTTCAGATTTCTGCACTTCTATTGAAATAGATCAAGTTACTTGAGAAAGAGACTGCTTTGTCCCTTCCCTAGAATACATGAATTGAAGTTTTCTCCATCATAATTTACATTTCCCTTTCATCTATTTGTATTTGGGCACAAATATAATAAAGCACTGGTGAGGCCAGTAATGAAAGGGATAGATAAAGGCTATTGAACTGCAGGGAATGGAGGTGTTTTCATACTGAGGGTGATAGATGGAGATTATTGCAATTTCTTCTGAAATGAAACTTTGCTGTCTCCTGGTTTCTGTCAGAAACAGTCCTTCAGGGGCTGTGTTCTGTGCCAACAAGTTAATTTGTGTGAGAGAGTTCTTACAAAGCTATAACAATTCTCAAAACAGGCCAAAGAAGAATGTTCTGGTTGATCTCTTTGCAGAATACCCCAGTGATCTAAATGGTAATCAGGAGTCAGACAAGCTGAAGTCTGTCACAAAGTGCTACACACACATCGAAACCTCCTCCAATTCCGCCGATATTGACAAGATGACAAACGGAGAAACTTCCTCCTTCTGGCAGTCGGACGGGAGCGCTCGATCCCACTGGATACGGTAAGCTGAGGGGTGGGGCTGTGTGCCCTGGGGCTGATCCCGGCTGGATGCCAGGTGCCCCCAAGGCTGCTCCATGGCTCCCCTCCTCAGCCGGGCAGGGAGAGAAAATGTAACCAAAGGCTCCTGGGTCGAGGGCAGGGAGAGCTCTCTCACCAACTCCATCACAGACAAAACAGACTCGACTCGGGGAATTTAGTTCAGTTTATTAAATCAGAGTGGGGTAAGGAGAAACAAAACCAAATCTTTTCCCCGCTTCTTCCCAGGCTTAGATAAAAACAGAAGAGAAATTATCTCCTCGCCTCTAGAGACACGGGGATGGGGAACGTGGGCTGCAGTCAGTTCATCACATGCCAGCTCTGCCACTCCTTCCTCCTCAGGGGCAGGACTCCTCACACTCTTCCCCCGCTCCCACCCGGGTCCCTTCCGTGGGAGTCAGTGCCCCTCAAACTGCTCCAGTGTGGGTCCTTGCCGTGGGGCGCAGTTACGGAATCACAGAATATTCTGGGTCGGAAGGGACCCACGAGGATTGTCAAGTCCAGCTCTTAAGTGAATGGCCCCTGTGGGGATCAGTCCTTCAGGAAGAGGCTGCTCCAGCACGGGTCCCCCACAGGATCACAAACCCTGCCAGCAAACCTCCTCCAGTGCAGGCTGCTCTCCCCATGGGGACACAGGTCCAGCCTCCAGCAGCTTCTCACACCCTGTAGCCCCCCACTGCTAAAACCTTATTGCACAAACCCGGTACAGGTGTAATTGAAAATACCTGGAATCGACGAGTGACAGATGAATACAGGTAAAAGCAGAAGTCGTTAATCTCTGTATAAAATTTAAAAGCCTGACTGCCAAATAAAAGGTCACTTGTAAAATGCCTGTATCTGCTGTGGGGACACACAGCCTTGTTGTGTAGTGAAGCTTTCCAGGCTGTAATACAGATGCAGTGGTTGGTACTTGAATAGAAACACTTTGCCACTGTCCAGGAAGTTCCATGAAAGAGAAATGCTCAATGAAACAGAAATGTTTACTGTTTTTTTTTTTTCAGTGGTAGATCTAAGAATGTGTGCTTCAAAAAATAAAAAAATCTCATTTTGGTCATTATTGACACTGCATTTTTATTCCTGAGGAATGAATTCTGAGTTGAAAATATAAATAGAAAATTCTACAGTCTCTCAGAGGCAACTGTTTTCTAAATCAAAATTTTTTAACTTGTTCACCCTGGTATGGGGTTAAGAACACCTGTGAAGCATTAAGTAAATTTCAGAGGATTTGTTTGTGTTTGTAGAGGTGGAAAATGAGTGAATAATAATATAGTATCTATTATATATACATATGTATAATATTATAGTATATAATAATAAAAGCACAGTGCTTGACTTACCTTCTCTTTGCAAGAACTGTTTTATCCTCTTTGCTTTGCAGTTTAAAGATGAAACCAGATGTGGTTTTGAGACACCTGTCCATTGCGGTGGCAGCTAACGACCAGAGTTACATGCCACAGCAAGTCACAGTGGCAGTGGGAAGGAATGCCAGCAGTCTCCAGGAGGTCCGAGATGTTCACATTCCGAGCAATATCACTGGCTACGTAACACTGTTGGAAAACGCTAACATTAGTCAGATGTGTGAGTCACTAAAGATACCATTGGGATACTGGTTTGGTGCTTTTTGGAAGGTGAAAGGTTGGGTAGATCGTGGAGAGATGTGTTGAAGTGTCAGTCACCAGGGGTGACACTTTGGCCCTTGTCCTTGGGTCAGAGAAATTGTTTTGAGTCTAGTTTAATTTCTAGCCTGTAAGAGAGTCTTCCGAGCCTTTCTTGTGGCCTCTGTAATGTGGGCTAAGGGTTGAAGAGAAAAATGACTACAGATGCAGTTTTAGCCTCTCAGTGTGAAGACATGGGGCAGTTTTAAAATATCCTTGCTTGCCGAGTGAAAGCATATGTTGGCTGATAGTATCTAGCAAAAAAATCTGCTTTTTTTTGGTACTGAAACGCTGAAGTTGGTCCAACGTAAGACAGGTTTTATGCTTTTAAATAGTGTTATTTTTGAGTCTGGTAGCTCTGTGGGTGCTATGTTGGAATCAATCAAGAAGAGCTGCTCCTTCCTAAGATGGTTTCTGCAGCTTCAAGAATTTTGCCCTCTCAGTTCCAAAAGATGCTTTTCCCTGAGAGGAGGTTTCACTGCTACAGAAGTGGGCAGCAAGGGTGTTGTTCCTCAGAAGTAATCAGGACAATGCCATCTGTGCAAAATGGTCAAGAACTTGTGTGAAAATTTTGATGTAACTTTAAACTTTGCTTTTAGGCTTTGCTCCTTTTCCCTATTACTGTCCACAACCATTTGCTTCCTAGACACTTCCTACGTATGTAGGTAGGAAGGTACTGGTGAAATAATCTACAATATATTTTCCACTTTGAGGATATTTTATTACAATCTTTCCTAGCTTCTAGCTATAGCATCTGTAATGGATCCACAGGCTACTTATGCAAATGCTGAATTTTCCAGATCAGAGAGTGCACAATGTGTGTGGTTGTCCATATCAGGCAGTGCTGTCCCATAGCTGCCGTTCCTTTTTTAAGAGGTCCTGCACTATTTTAATGTTTGCAATATCTGGATTCTTCTAGCTCTAATCTAGCAGAAGAAATGGGAAAAAAAATTCTCTTTTGTGTTTTGACAGATGTACAGATAAACATCAAGCGTTGCCTTAGCGATGGATGTGACACCAGGATCCACGGGCTCCGGGCTGTGGGCTACCAGAGAGTGAAGAAGGTGGGAGTGTCCGTGTGCGACGCCTCGGCCATCTGGTACTGGTCCCTGCTGACCTCTCTGGTGACGGCTTCCATGGAAACAAACCCAGCATTCGTTCACACCATTTTACAAAATACTCAGTAAGTACCAAACTTGCATGGGGTGTGATTTTATCTACTTCTTAATTTAAAAAAAAAACCACTTCTGGCTTTAGTAGGCAATCTGCTGTATGTAACTGGTTTCACTCCCCCCGTTAAGGTGTTTAAACATCTTTTTCTATCTCACTGTTCAGATTTTTGATGTTTCTCTTCTATCCATTTGCACGTACTAGAACAAGTGTAATTCCCCTGGCTGTTTCATCTGTCTAGTTGTTAAACCATGACCGAATGGACACTGAAAAATAGATTTTTCACCTATCCATTTACTTGTAATGACTTTGAGCAGCCTAAAATTAATTCATTTTTCTTGTCCAGTATTAATAACCAATAAAATTAACATCTTCTCTTTAGGACTGAAGCTTAATTTAGCTTAATTTTCAGCAGAGTTCTTCTTGTGTAATGCCTTGTCATGCATTTTATGGGGNTAAACATCAAGCGTTGCCTTAGCGATGGATGTGACACCAGGATCCACGGGCTCCGGGCTGTGGGCTACCAGAGAGTGAAGAAGGTGGGAGTGTCCGTGTGCGACGCCTCGGCCATCTGGTACTGGTCCCTGCTGACCTCTCTGGTGACGGCTTCCATGGAAACAAACCCAGCATTCGTTCACACCATTTTACAAAATACTCAGTAAGTACCAAACTTGCATGGGGTGTGATTTTATCTACTTCTTAATTTAAAAAAAAAACCACTTCTGGCTTTAGTAGGCAATCTGCTGTATGTAACTGGTTTCACTCCCCCCGTTAAGGTGTTTAAACATCTTTTTCTATCTCACTGTTCAGATTTTTGATGTTTCTCTTCTATCCATTTGCACGTACTAGAACAAGTGTAATTCCCCTGGCTGTTTCATCTGTCTAGTTGTTAAACCATGACCGAATGGACACTGAAAAATAGATTTTTCACCTATCCATTTACTTGTAATGACTTTGAGCAGCCTAAAATTAATTCATTTTTCTTGTCCAGTATTAATAACCAATAAAATTAACATCTTCTCTTTAGGACTGAAGCTTAATTTAGCTTAATTTTCAGCAGAGTTCTTCTTGTGTAATGCCTTGTCATGCATTTTATGGGGATATAGTTGAGTATATGCACCATCTCTATGCAAATGTTTGCTTGTGGTGATCGACCATTTTCTGTGTAACGTTTCCTTGTTTGATTGCCAAACACTTCTGCTCGATGACTTGAAGGATTGGAATCCTAATAAAACCTCTCCACGCCCACATGAGCTTTTATAGAGCTCAGTTAGCACGATGTCACTACACTGAAGAGCAGGGCTGTCATTAGGTTAATGAATCCTGTAGGCCGAAGTCCACTAAGCCTATCTTTTAATTTATGTCATCTGTGAAATCTCTTTAAAGTTTAGATAACTTAATACATGCTCACACCTTAGTCAGGCCCATAGTTACAGGCCTTGCTGAAACTGAGGGCCTTCAGTTTTGGAAAGTTTGGATTTTTTTTAGAAATATAAAATGAACACTGAGCTAACAAAGGATTAAAAAATTATAATGGAGAAATCCTGACTAAAATCATGCTTTCAGGAATTAGATTTGGTGTTTAGAATTATAAAGCAAAACCCCCAAACTTTAGTACTGGATGGAATAACTTTAGTACTGGGTGGGATACAAAAACCCAAACCAAGAATAACTTCGGTGAAACTGCTTGAGAACCCCTAATTTCAGGGGTTATCACTATCTTTGGAAATTCAGAAAAATTCTGATTTGAGTTAACAAATGTCTCTCTTAGTTTCTCTAATTCTTCTGTGGGAATTTCAAGTCAATTTTCACTTTATTCATAGGCTCTTGCTCAATTCTAGACTGATTTAAAATGAAGCAGTGCTTGGACACTAAGCTATTTCTAATGCTGCGCCAGATTTAATTCACAACTTGTTGATATGTTTGTGTCATTAAATCTGCCACTGAGACTAGATTCAGGATTACCCAGCAGTCACTGATCCCTGCCTAGAATGCAATACTGCTGTTCCCCTTTGAAGAGATTCTCCGTGTAAATGGGTTTTGTGCTCTCAGAAGCAATTTGCAGAGACCTGCCCACACAAAGCATGAAGACTCAAACATCTAATTCACTTTAGAAGGCTGTTTTCTCCAATTCTGCCTGGTTTCCTGACATGTTTCATTTTTCCTAGGAAAGCACTGCAGCACATGCCACCTCTATCCCTAACACCAGGCTCCACAGATTTTTCAAGCTTCTTATCACCAAATGTTTTGGAAGAAGTAGATAGCTTCCTTATCAGAATAACAAGGTGAGCTTATGTGGTTGGTTCAGTGGGAAGTGGTTTAGAAGAGTTTGTAAATCAAACTTTTACATCTTTACTCACATGCTCTTTTTTAAGTATCTTGAAAAATACAAAGACTTTAAGAAACAGGCATCTGAGAGATTCCGTGACAGCTTGTCTTTATTGCAAAGCAGAATGTCCCAAATTTTCTTTTCACGCTGTTGTTGTTCTCCCTCACAGCTGTTGTACTACTCCAGAGGTGGAGCTGACACTCCTGGCCTTTGCCTTAGCCCGGGGGAGTGTTGCCAAAGTGCTGAGTTCTCTTTGTGCCATCACTGATCATCTGGACACTCCGTACAAGGCTTCCTCACTTATCTCTTCCATGGCAGCAGTCAGACAGAACCTGCTCTATAAATATGGTAATGGAACCCTCCTGGATCCTTTACTGTACATGCTTAAGAAAACATACAGCTTTGAGCTGTTCCACTGGTTGGGATTTAGAATGATCCAAACCTTAATTAAAAACTGGCACTGAAATCACAAGCTAGCAGCTGAACTGCCCAAAAAGTTGGTGATTGATCAGCTTTCTGTGATCAAAGAGTTAAACCAAGTGGGATCTTCTCAAGACAAAAAACATGAACTTTGTAGATCATGGCCCCTGTATCAGGATGGTGATGAGGGTGTTTGTGTTGCTTAAAAGGCAAATGACAGCAAATATTTTTATTCTTCCAGTCAGACATTTGTTTGTGTGAGTGAGCCTCAGTGAGTGCTCTCTCCTGCAGGCATGTACAAATTTAAGAGGCATTTTAAATGTAAGGTCAATAGCATCTCTTAATGGTTCTTTTTTCACTTTTATAAGATGAGTTACAATTAAGTTTTTATAATCTTGAGTATATCATGAGTGCGTGCTCTGGCATCAGGTGGGGATTTTGTTGTATTGGCTGTACTTGCTTGATAAATCTGTATTTTCTCAGGTATCAACTTCTGAGATTCTCATTAGTCTCTCATGAAGAATTTTTCCCTTTTTTGCCTTTTAGTATGTTTTGTCAGTACTTCTTGTCTTGTGCCAAAGAACATGTGAATTACTTTATAATTATCAGTGTTTACTTCTGAAAGTTTTGAAAATTAGTTCATTTTTCCCAGAGTAGCTAATGCCTTTTGTAAGACAAGTGGTATTTCATGGATTGTGAATTCCAAAGTGTGGCAACAGTTGAAAGAACATTAATTGTAATGATTTTCACTGTCCTTCTGTCTGTATCTAAAACTCTTAACTGCTTTAGATTAATGTATCTCTCATATTCCAGTTTCCCTCCCATTTTTTGGGTCTGGCAGTGGTAAAAATCTCATAGTACTGTAATTTTTTGCCTTTTTTTTTTTCTGGATGAAGAACTTTGGAAAATATATTTTACCATTTTAAATGGATTTGATAAACCTGTTGATTTTCTTACTTAGGAAAGCCTTTACGACTCACTCTGCAAGCCTGTGATGTAAAGGGAAAAGAAGATAAATCAGGGCCTGAAAACCTCCTTGTAGAGCCATGGACTGGGGATGGTAAGAGCCTGGGCTTAAAGTCCATAATATTAGAATCATAAAATTATTTAAGTTAGGCGATTCCACCAAACATAATGGTTGTTAACAATTCTGTGGTGCTGTTCCATATTTACTTATGTATATTTGGTTCTTTATAGTTTTATGCTATGGAAGATCTGTAACTAAAAAAAAAAGGCAAATTAAAAAACAAAAACCCAAACCAAAACAATATATAAATTGGATTATGTAACACTGTGGATTTCTTGTAAATCAGTTTATTGTCAAAACAAGCTAACAAACAAAAAGATTGGATTTTGGAGAGAATTATTGATATTCTACGTGGAAATCAGCAATGAGCTGTCACAGAATATTCTACTAGAGCACACTTTGTGGGCTGAAGTCATGAATCACTATTAGTTTCCCAAATATCGCTGGGGAGAGAGTTTGTAGAAATCATTGAAATTCTCACTGCACGTGCCTATTAATTCTCTCTTAAAGCCTCTCTTTGTCAATGCAATGCTTTTATGTACTGGATACAACCTAAACAAAGAGATTCGTGTTTCTTGACCTCCTTTTTAAGTGAAATGCCACCTAATCTTTTTTTTTTAAATGGTTTATTGTCTTGCGCAGTGCTGCTGGTAAATGAAAGCCATTGTGACAGAAAATCAGGCACATTCTAAATGCTTATTTTACCCCTCTGTTTGTTCATGTGTATTATTTGAGTTTGTTCTTTAGCTATTTTGTGACTTGTCTTCTGTTGTTTTGTGGGTCATAGTTTGGGGGACGAGTCACTTCAGTGATTAGGGCTACAAGCCAAAGTAATATTTGGGAATTACTAATAAACTTTAATAAGAAAATATTCTTGAAACTGCTGCAGATACTGCAGTGCCCAGAGACACTGCCTGGAGAGCTCTGTGTATATACTGGTAAAATAGAGTCTTTTAAGTTGTCCCTTTTATTTGGAAACATTTGCTAATGAACATTTCACTGGGAAAGCATTGTGGTTTTGTTTCCCCCTTCAGCCCCCAATCCCAATATTCTCTTTCAAACACTTTGCACTAGCACTCATTCTATTCCCACTGCTGCTTTAGGTTTTCTCACTGAAACTGGGAAAACCAGAGCAAGCATCATTCTTTCTACTGGAACTGAATCTTCATTTCAAGTGACGCAAATTAGAATAAAGGTATGTAGTTCCTGTGAGCTTTTGAAGTAGAAGACTTACCTTTTTCCCTAGTGGTGGAATTGAATTGGGATATTTTTTTAAATTAACTGAAATTTAAATTCATTATGAAATACTGTTATTTTAGAATTTTTCTTCAGTGTAAGTCAGGGAGCTTCAGGGAAAGGAGGGCTTAAATTGTTCCAGGGAGCCACAAGCATGTAGTAAAGACATTTATTTTATGTTGATTTTATTTATACCTTGTAATACCTATCTCAAGCCAGAGACTCTTTCATTTATGGTTTCTCTCTAAAGTGTATGGATTTATATGCAAGATCTTTTATCTTATGTTTAAAATAACTTTTTGACTTTGTTTCAAGATACTTAGCATGTGAGTTCAGATTCAATGAAGGTATTTCAAATTCTATTTAGAGACACCAGTGTAATTTGAACATTCAGTGTGACTTTTATCTGGTTTCAAAGGAAGGTCTTGTGATTAAATCTCACGGCCAAGACAAAACTTCAGTGAAGTTTCTGCAGCCGAATTGATTTATTTACTTAAGGCAAAGCAATAGTTTAATTCCCAGAGCAACAATTTCTATGTCAAAGAGACTTAAACATGAATGAACTTCTGGCGACTAAATTCTAACTGGACATGAAGAGGCAAGTGAGTTGTTTGGCAGTGTAGTGATAATAAGGAGATATGATTTTAGTTTTGTTTAGTTTTAAATGTAAAAAGAATACAAAATTACAATGGGCATTAAAACGTGGAACTCTAGCTAATGTTAGGGTGCTGGCAGGGTGACAAATACAGTAAATAATAACCATGGACATGATCTCAATTCAGTGAGTTACAGAAGTTTTCCTAACATTTCTCTGAAAGTGTTTCATTTCCCTGTGCAGTTCCAGAGACCAGGACTGCCAGGGGTCGGGTGCTTTCCATAACTCCTTTTTCCTTCCTCGCCGCTGTGGCCGGGCCCTGCAGGTGCGCAGAGGCGCCATCGGGGCGCAGTGCGGGCTGGTGTTCGCCTACGGCGCCGCCTCCGAGAAGTTCCGCGCTGAGGAGCACTTCCGAAGGTTTGAGAGCTACGACAAATGGAAGCTGAGGGAATTCAAGCAGTTTTTAAAAACCAGGTATAAATGGACTTTTGGTAACGCGTGCATGGAAAATAAATGTTATATTTGATCTTTTTGCAAAGAACTACTGAGAATTGTTCCAAGTGACTTAAAAAGGGCGCATCATTGAATTGTTATTTGTTTGATTTTAATGAATCTCAATTTGATGTGTTGGAGGAAATATGCATATAGCTGTTGTTTTCAGCCTCTTGATTTAAAGGCCTGTTGTAAAAGGGATACAGCAAAACAAACCTTCTACTTGGGGTGCAGATCAATGATAACAGAAATTTTTTAATTAAGTTTTACTAAATCAGTTTTCAGAACTGTTGCTTAGGAGTAAGGAGAGGTTAAGGGGCCATGACTAAAAAGATTTTCTTGATCTTTTTTTACCTTGCATGTGATAAGCGTTTTGGGTATGTGAAACTTCTCTCTCTTCTCACCTTTATAGCCATAACATGCTTTAAATATTTTGGTAGAATATCAACAGCTTTGCAATGCCTCTAAACTTTTTCTTTACAAAGTGTCTTACGTCTTTTATACACAGAAGCAGTTGTTCATGTGATGATTTGGGAGATGATGATCCTATTGGCTGGTTTGAAGTAGAAGAGGAATGGGATGAAGTTGATGTCAAAATGCAGCAATGCAGAGTCTCCCAAGTAAGAACCCACAGAATCCCCTTGGCCCAGTCACAATGAGCAGAGGCTCTTCTCTGTGCCAACTGAAATAAACCTAATTCTGTTTTGTGAGGGAGAACTCTGCTGGATAGAAGAAAAAATTAATAGGCTTCTACTTAAATGAATGATTCAACTTTTGTCCTTTGAATTTTATTCTTTTTCTCTGTATGCACATATATATATAGCTGAAGTTAAGTGGTGCTTTATTATCAAATTTAATGCAAAGTTATGTGATGTAGAGATTACTGGTTTTAATATGATTGTTGCTTTATTCTAGTATCTAGACCATTTAACTACTGTGTAGTCATAGCATTTATTCTTTCAGAGCCAGGTCCTTCAATCCATGTTTTAGTGGGCAAACAATTACTGAGCATTTCCATCGGTTAGGCTGCTGTCCCTGGGGAACGGAGACTCATTTTGGGAATGGCAGAAGATGGCTTTGATTTGTAGTGCTTAGTGGATTTTTTAGGGAATGTTGCCTTTCAGATCCTGGTTCTGGGATCGGCTGTTGTAGTTCCCCAGTCCATTTGCACTGCGGGAATTTAGAGAATTGGTGGCATTGTTGTGTCGGCTGGGATTTTTTCGAACTCTGTTGCTGCTTGCTAAGCCACTGCTGCTGCAGAGTAACTGAGTACATGTGGATGGCAGGACTTGCTGTTCCTTCAGTTTTGTGCTCTGCACCTCACTGACAACAGGCTGATCAAAGTATGTTTTCAATATTACATATTGATCCTCTGCTTGCTTTTAAATGCAGCTATTAATTCTTTAACCTGCAAGAGTGCTGTAGCTGTGGGAGTGAGGAACACTGTATGCAGAATGAGTGTACTGATAATGAGTTAACTAACTTTGCAGGCACCTGCAGAGGTCATAGAACCATCCCTGGGACCTTTTGGAAGTAGGGAGAGATCAAACTTAGCCTGAATCTCAGGCTCAGTGTGTTAAACCTCTGGAGGTGATGGACAAGGGACTAAGGCTTCCCCCCTCAACCCCGCCTGCAATCTCCTCCCCTACCTCCCCTCATGCCTTTTAAAGCCCAATTTGTACCAGCTTTTAAACCCAAATCTGGTGCTGTTTTTGTATCCTTCTAGTACTTGATGATAAAGTTCTTGTGCACCAGACAAGACTCAGCAGAACGGCTCGGGGTCCAAGGGCTGAGTGTTCTGGGCTATCTGCGGCCCCTGCGAGACGAGCCCTGCAGGACCATGAGCTGCCTGCAGTGCAGGAAAACTGAGGATGACACAGTCTGTGGCACAACTCTGCTCCTGAAGACACTTCATTTCATCCAGCAGCTGTCACAGGACCTGGTATTTTTACTTCTTAGGGTTTTTTTAAGCCTCTGTTTTCCAGGCTAAACGGAATAAGTCTGTGCAAACAGCAGTTGTGAACAGGCAAAGAAAAGCCTGGGATGCTTTTAACAAAGATTAAAAACCGTGTTGTGGAGAAAAAAAATTATTTCTGAAAAATAGAATTCTGTGTATGTTTGCTGACGGTTTATTACTTTCAATCAAATTAGAGGGAGAGGTAGAGGTTATAAAGTCTTCTGGAGAAAAGGAATGGGATCCTAGATATCTGGAAAGAGGGGACAGCTCTGTGAAGGAGAAGGTTTCAGCATGAACTGTCACATTTAGACACCAGAATATCCATGAAAGAAACTGGAATTCACGTTAGCTACAAATTTACAGGAAAGCTGGCTGTGCTTTCTTTTAAGCCCAGTGCTCAGGGATTTATGTTTTATAAATGTGTTCTGTATAGAGTTAATTTTCCAATCCTGCATTTTCTTTGCCTTTTTAAGGTTCAGCAGAAGGAGAGTGGATTAAAATACAAGTCATTTTTAGATTTCACAGGCCTTGATTTGCAGCTGTTCTGGAATTTTTACAATAAACTGCACCAAAAGTAAGTTACTTCTTTTGTGTCTGCTGAAGCACTAATCAGTGTGTGTATAAATAAAATATGCTTTGTTTAGTTACAGCAGTTTGTTCTTCCTAAACTACATCATTTACATAAATAACATTTCCCTACTGCTGCCATATGGACTTTTAACTATAAAGTTATGTAGAAGCTCGAGCTGTAGATTAATTTAGCTGGTAGCTATGCTTCTTTGGCTATGTCTCTCCACTCAGTGGTTTTTATCTATCTGAAATGGTGACTTTCTTAGCAGTATTTATTTGGTGCAAAAGAACTGCTTTTCTAGTTTTTGCTTCTATTTGTTGTATATCTGGTTACAGCCCAAGGGAAGAATGTATCTTTGCTCAAACACTGCTGTTGCAGCTTCTCCAGAGCTGCTTCTCTGTACTCACTGGAGATAATAAAACTGCTAAACCTCAAGAAACTCCTCACAGCAAAACAGCTGGTCACACAGAAGCTGCAGAAGAGCTTTATAGACATTTGTGTGAAGGTAATTTTTATTCAATATATATTGACTGTTTTGTCTGTTAAAGTTTGGGAAAAGATATTAATTCCTAGAGGCCAAGTCAGCTCCTGTTCGTTTGTTTTTCCTTCAGGTCAGTGTGTGCTAATTAGTCCATCACTAGAAACTTTCCTTGGCCCAAAGAAATGGTTTTATAGACTTTCTGACAACGTGGTCTGGAAACAGCTGCAATAGAAAACTTTTGAATGTGTCACCTGCTTGTACCGTCAGGGAATGTGACCCTTGGACTATAACATTATTTATTCATTTATTTCTGATACTGCGTGTCAGTATGGACGAGCTCCTGAGTAGACTGTGAGGATTGCAGCAAGACAGGGAACATTCTGGAGCCCGTCAAGAGAATGGGAATTACTCATTAGATTTCTTTGGAAGTAGGGTGCCACACTCCCTATTCAAGTGTAATTTGAAGAGTCTCCTGCAAAGCGAGTTAGAGGGAAAACACTTTATATAGAATCTGTCACATCTTGAAAATTTTATTAGCTTTGCTGGGTGTCAAGTTATAATCTTCCTAGAATTCATTTACTTGGTGAATAAATATATTCTTAATATAAATCTTTCTTGCTATAAGTTAAAAAGTTTCCCTTCATTTTCTGTGTGTATAATGGGATTGCAAGGGCTTGAAGTTGTGTAGACTAACATTTATTTCAGTTATGCCTCTAACGTATTAGATGGGGTATTAATTAGAACTTGTAATTTTGTTTCCTTTTTGTATGAGCAGTAGTGGATATGGGGGACAGTAACTTCATGCCAATGAAAATGCTGAAAGAGGAAGTTAAGAACACCTTACTCAGTGGAGCAGCAGTTTTTTTCCCAGATAGACAGACCAGGCGACACCAGCTCTTCACCATGATGGTAAACATTAAATGAGAAATTTTGTTTAGTACCTGCTTTCTTTATGCAGAAAAGAGGACAAATCTGAGTTGTTGTTCTCAAATAATACATACTTTGACCCATTCAAGTAAAAACTTTTTTTTCTTTGCCTCTTTTTACCCTTCCCCTTTTCTCTTCTGCAGCTTATCCAAAGAAAGAGGAACTAACACTGCCTTTCTTACCAAAAATGAATAATAGAACACAGAAATTAGAATTCTTTGTCACAGAGGAGGAAAACAGAATGTATCATAAAAATAAATCTTTTTCCTTTTCTAGAAAAACATCACAGAACAAGAACATAAGCAATCTGTACATCTTGCCTTCAGATCCTTGTGTACCCACTTCAGGTAAGGGGTTCTGAAATTGAAAATGTTTGTCTGATACCCCACATTTGTTAATAAGCTTGTATTTAATCCTTTTTAGAAATGTTCTTCCCTAAACAATAATTCTCTGAAGTAATCATCCAATGTTGTTTAGAAAGGACATACTGCTACTCAATATTTTTATTAACTGAATAGCTCTGTGAAGCACTGGCCAAGGTTGGTGCTGAAATCACAATATATTGCTCTTAGGCTTCTCCTAGGCGGTCTTCCAGTTTTTTAAGTGATTGTTTGTCAATGCTGATGGTTGGTATTGATTTAATTAGCCTGGAGTCATCAGAACACAAACTTTTGATTTTCATAGTAATTACACAGTAGGATCTCTACAGATTTGGCACAAAAAATACTAAATTTCTGGCTGGGAATTGTTTGGAACTTCTTGTTGGTTAGTAGGAATATCTCTGTTTTGTAGTGATCAAGATCCAGGTGGACTCTTACTATTACCAGAGAAAGGAGTTTCTGCAAATTTTGACATAAGTGAAGTGTTATCAGTCATGGACACCCTTCTGCTTGTGGCAGCAAGAGAGGTAACTGGCTTTGCCCTGCTCCTGCTTCTTTGTCCTGAGTTTGGGAGGCACTCAAACACAAGCTGCTTGCCTGCCATGGATTCCAAGGACAGCTTCCCTGTCCTTCTGGATACAACTGGTCGTGGCTGTGCCAGTCAGTAGGATTAGCTTTTCCAACCCAGTTGAGTGTTCTCCTTTAAGCATTAACATTTCAGAATAGTAGAGTAGGAAATGAATAATATTTTTCCAGTAGGAAATGTGTAAGATGTGGTGTTTTTCCATAGCATTGAAAAGACTCTATAGAGAGACACTGGGATACAGAGGGAATCATTCCATTTTGAGAGGATAGGATTGGGCATGTCACTAAGGGAGGTGGAAATGGAGGCGGGTTATTTACATATGCAGAAAACCTCAGCTGAGAGCATCAAGTGACTCATATGTAGCTGTTCCTATTTAAAATTGTGATATATCAAAACAAAGTGCATCACTTGCTATGTGGTGTTACATGCTGCTTGTCATTAGCATTTCATCTTTTTCTGGGGTGCGTGGGACGATTGTGTCCATCCTGGTTTGCTTGGTGCACACTGTGTGTCATGCTGCAGCAGAGGAGGCTCCATTACATTCATAAGTGTTCCTTGTTTTTCAGTGTGAAATGATGATGCTGGATGTGGCACAGCAAGAGAGTGGCACAGTCTTGTCTTCCTTATTCTGGTCTGTTCAGGGCAGCCTCCTCTCCTGGTGCTACCTGCAGCTTAAAGGCACTGATAATTCAGCCAAGGATCTTGCAGTAGAAATACTTAAAAACTGTAAGTGCTGGGATTGAATACAGAATTAAATGTGGTGCAATACAGGACTTTAAAATGTGATTTTGCAAATTGCAGTATAATTAGGGATCACCAAAGGTTGCCTGAGGCATACTCAGGAATGTCATACCATTTCTAATCTCTTTAGGAAGTAATTAGTAGGCATATTAAGCAACTTGGAGTTTGAGCTGTACTGATAATCCTACATTGAGAGAATCTTCAGAAAGTGTTTCAGTAAGTTTTGGGGGCCAAATACTGAAAAAAAACCCAAACAACAAATAGTTGCAGACTTTCATTTGAACATTTTAATTTCCTAGTGTCCCTTATTTTGGTAAACTCCTGGGTGGTGATATGTGTTTTCCTAGATATTTATAACAGCAAGAAGAAAGGAACTTGCTTAAGAAGCTGGGTACGTCTAAGGGGTTTTGTTAGGTTTTTTTTTGGGGGGAGGGGTTGTTAGTTCTCTTTAATGCAGCAGCTCGGTGTTGAGTAGTTAATTGGGCCAAAAACTTAACAAAGGTGTAATTTTATGTAAAATTACATCATATTTATGTTATTTGTATATAAATAAATTTGCTGTGTTCCTGTCTTACATTTTAAAATGGAGTAAGGCTCTAGCTAAAAATTCCTACCCTCACTTGATACTTCAGCTGCCTTTCTTAGCTGTGTGTGGAGGCTACTGGGTACATGGGGGTTGTTGAAACAATCTTGGGGTGTTTGATGAAGTTACTCATCACTCATTTTCTCTGTGATATTGTTGATAAGCACGACTGGTTTCCACAATAGAAATATCACAGGAAACCTCTCTGAAGGGTTGGCTGTTGCTGCCTTGGGGGCAGCAGATCCTTTCCTGCTGGGTTTGTCCTTGTGCACATCACCATGCACCTAATGTTTGATAAAGTGGGTTGTGGGAGCATATCCTTAAGGTGGCTATTAAGGATTTTTTTTTCTCTTTAGATGTGGGCCAGTTCCTGTCAAATATCAGAACAATTTTGCAGTCACTCTTATCTCAATATAGTGGCAAAACAATAGTAGAAAAAATAAGTAGCTCTGTCTTTGCTATGGCAACTCGTCAGCTGGTAAGTGAGCAGTGGGATTTTACCCTACTCCTGGGTGGCATGGCTGTGATTCTGGCATTTTCATGACACCTGTGTTTGCTCCTAGGTCATCTTCTTGTTGGATTTTTGCACTTTAGACATTCCATACTGTACTCTGCTACAGGGATTCAGCACTTTGATAGAACCACTGAAAAGCCTTTGTAGTGAACCTCATAAGGTAACTGAACACACGGGCACTATTAAACACAGTGAAACAAAAGCAAAATTGCAAGAAAGACATAGAAAACTCAGGTGATTCCGTTGGTGAGCATTGGAAAAGAGCTGGAAAGCTTCTAAAAGTGTGGGATGTGTAATGAAATGTTGAGTGAAGAACTAGAAACGTATCTACTGATACGGGAGATGGGCACAGTGATCAGACAGTGCAACTGGAATGAGCAGCCTGGAAGGTAGATAGGAAGGAGGGGATTCTGAGGGTGAAGAGGAAAACAAATTAAAAATAGTATATGCTTGACATTTTTAGCTTCACTACTTGTGATGATGCAAATAAAGTCTGTATGTCTGTAGTGTAGATGTTTAAATCTGCATTAGTCATCCAGACTCTCTTTTTGTCATGACTGGAGAATTGCAGTCACTTGTGGGTGAGACAGTCTCCTCCCGAGTCCCCTCCTGCAGTAGCCTGGGTGGGTTCTGCTTTAGAAGTGCTTCCTTATTATGCTTACCAAGGATGTCTTCAGAACTAGTTTCAGGGTTAATCAGTGCTGTAGCCTTTTAAATGCCATTTGTATGCACATCTGGCAGCTTGAAAGTATAGACACAAAAATCTAGTGTGGTATTTTTTAAATAAATAAAAGTAAATAAAATATTAAAGTATATATAAAAATATGAAAGTATATAAAATAAAGAAAAGTATTTTTTTCTTACCTTTGTAAAAGAAAAGTATTTTTTTCTTACCTTTGTATCTAAGAATGCATTTTTGTTGTACAGATGGACATGGAAAGCTGGCAGCAGGAGCAGCCTGTAGTATTGCGAACCTGGACAATGGAATCACCTCATAACTATGAAAATAATTGCCATGAGGTCTCAGTCTTCCTGTGTCATGGGGCAACTTACTTTGAGGTGGAATTTGATGAAAAATGTGAAACTGAAAGGAGGTAATTCAATCTTGTGCTGTGTTGCATTCCAGTGTCTGTTTGCAGAGGGGCAATTCATGTTTCAATGTGCACTCCACCCGTGCCATTTCAATTTCTCCACTGTCCAGAGCAGTACACAATGTGTATTTTTGAATGACCTTGTGCTGAAAGCTACCTCTCCTGGCATATTTACAGGCAGGCTGTTCATATGAATCTTTACCTTTGGCCTTGATCTGTTTTATAATAATGCTGTGACCACCACAGTTTGTGCTCATGGTATTTATTTTGCCCTCTTTCTATTGGCTTGGCTTCTCTTGGTAACACATCAGGCTACTGCTTAGTTAAGGCATTTGCCAGATATTAGATTTGGCACACATTACCAGTTCCACAGTCCTGCAGGACAGCAGATCTGTGTTTGCTGAGACTTCTGCATTAAAACGTGAAATAAATTCCTTAGCAGTCACGTGAAGGTGTGGTTCAGAAAGAAGTGACAGGGTGCACCTAGATACAGCACTTGTGAAAATCCAAAAGCAAAACCATTCTCCCCCAAAACTTGAAAAGTAAATTTGGAAGTAATGAATTGCAATTTTCACAGGTATGATTACCTGGAGTTTACTGATGCCAGAGGGGCAAAAACTCGTTACGATACAAAGGTTGGCACTGAGAAGTGGCCTAAGGTGAGCACCTTTAAAATTGTGAACCAAATTATTTATCCAGTCTTAGGAAGTCCTTATGATTCCTGTGGAAACCCTTTATGTAAAAGGATGTGTGCTTTTGTGCATGGGTGTGTTTGCTGGGTTTCTTAGGTGGGGGGGAGGAGATGGGGAAGAAAGTCTGAAATGCTGCAAATAAAAGGAGTGAATGAGTAAAGAATCCCTCTTTGCTCCTGTTATCAAAAGAACAATCAGTTAAAGTGAAAAGGAATAATCACGGTTAACTGCCAAAATACACTGGTAAAACTTGCTCTGCCCTTGCAAGTTTTTATATCGTAAGACAAGTGTGGCCCTTCCTGGGTCTGTGCTCTGTCCTCAAAGGGGATGCTGCTCTTCTGTTCTGTGGCTCTGACTTTTAAAGCTCAGTCATATATAAAATTGCTCATTAAGCTCGTGAATAGAAATTTTACCTGCTTAGTATTGTGGGTTTCTCATTGAAATGGGGGAAATTAGATCTGTTATGGCCAGAACGTAGTACTAAAACCCCAGAGTTGCTGAAGGGAATTCATTACCCTGAAATGTTTTCCTGTCATGTACATTTGGCAAAATGACTGTTTTGTTGCTCTGTAGAAAGTGACCTTTAAGGCTGGCCCACGGCTGCAGTTTCTCTTTCACTCTGACAGCAGCAATAATGAGTGGGGCTACAAGTTTTCCGTCACTGCTTACGGCCTCCCAGACGTTGCCGTGTCTTGGGGCTTGGATTTACAGCTGCTTGTCTCCCGGCTGATGGGGCGCTTGGCTTCCCGGAGCATGGCCCTCAGATCCCTGCGAGGTGAGTGCCTCTCCCGGGCCGCGCAGGAGCACGGGCCCTTTGTGTGGAGAGTCCCTGTGACAGTCCTTGGGCGTTGCTCTCACGGGCACACGGAACGTTTGCTTTGCGGCCGGTCCGTGGAAGACGTGGACACGTGGAAGTAATCCTACTAAGCTAAATTACATTTATGAAGTAGTACGGGGCTTTTTTTCCTTTTCAAATTGTTCTCTGGTGCTGTCGTCCACTGCATATTGGGAGTGTAAATATGGAGCCAACAAACTGAAAAAATGACAGAGCTTAGGACACACATGATTCTAAAAGTTTCATATGAGCATTTGGTATTGAATGAAATTTGAGTTCACAAATTAAGTTTGGTTAATTCCAGTAGTTAAGTACGCTTAGGATTTGGGCCTGTGAAGATAAGTAAAATAAATTTTAAAAAATAAATTTAAAAAAATGTTTATTCTTTAATTTAAAAACAAGAACACTTCTCTCTAGCGTCCTAAATCCGAATGCATCCACCACTTTGGAGAAATTAAATAAGGCTAAAGAGTTCTTGCTCCAATCAGGTGGTCCGTGTTTACCTTGGGAAATTAGACAGCTATTTACCTGTGAATTCAGGGAACTAATTGAAGTGTTTGAGAATGTTTTCTTCCTTTCTTAATATGAGCATACTTGCGTATAAGAAATTAGGTCTTTAGTAGGAGAGAAACTTTTAAACTCTTTTAATTCAAAAATTTCTGTAGTTATAATACAGTGAAAATGTTTAACTTAAAATCCTTCCCTATTGTAACATTGTCACTCTAAGATATCGATGCTGCCATTAATGGAGGAGTACATCAGTTTTCTGTACCACGTGACAAAAACAGAGAACATTGTTAAATTACTTGTTCAGTCTATTTGCCTTAACTTTTTGTTGGCTTTCAGTTTTTTTTCCCTACTGGATGTTTAACATTAATTACTTTCATTAATCTGTAAAAATGAAAAAAATTTATTTAGTAACTGAAGGGCCTGTTCTGAATTTTTTGCAGAATTAGGCACTGAAGCAGACTTGCCTCCTTTGAAAGTAACATCAGTTCTTAATTCTCCTCTGTGGAAACCTGTCTTCAGGCATCAGATGTGTCCTGAGGCCCTCCCGGGAGCCAGGCAAAACAGTGCCAAGCATCAAGACAAAAAAGAGGTACGTGCCCAGTGCTTGTGTTCCCTTGGCATGAAATCCCTGCCTATCACTCGGCTCCATTGGCTTTATGGAGCTGGAATGCCCTTGAGCATATGCTGCTGTGCTAGGCTTGCCATCATTTGGGCCGTTGGAGTCAAACATCAAGGAGGAAAGAAACTCTTGTTCTGTGCCCTTTTTTTGTTTCCATTTTCACGGAATCATAACGTGGTTTGGAGGGACCTTCAAAGATCCTCTGATCCACTCCCCACCTCGGGCAGGGGTTCTGCCATGGCTCGGTTTGCTCGGCTGACTTACAGTTGCAGCTCATTGCTGTGTTTGTTTCTCAGCCAGTGTCGAAGTTAATGTGCTGCACCTTTCTTTGCAGGCTCGGAGCTCTCCCCACGACGTCTGCCGTAACTTTCTTATCGACTTTGCAAAATCAGATCCTGCCCAGGACTTCAGTGGGCAAAAATCTGAACTTTTCAAAGGACTTACACAGGCATGTAAAAAACAGACCCCAAAGACAGATATAGTTGCTGGTTCTACTGTTGATCAAGCTGTGAACTCAACATTTGCTGCTCTGGTGTATCTCACTCCAGATTTATTTGAGAAGCTTCAAAAATATGGTAACTCTAATATTATTAGACTATCTTAATAATGAAGACTTAAAGTTTGTAAAAGGCTCTCTTACAGCTGAGTTTATAAAATTTAAAAATCAGTTTAGTGGGGCAATTAAAGAAGATGTTCTGTATAAAGGTATCGTTTAGGCAGACTAGGTAAGCTTTCTCTCTAGAGTGTTTATTTTTTATTAACATATATTTTAGTCTTCAGAGCACTAGCAAAATATTAATAACCATCAGAAGCAACTGTTTTGTAAAGCTATACCTAAAGAGAGTAGTGTTGTCCTCTGGGGCTTTAATTCAGAACAATGTGGCTCCAGTTATTAGAGGTTCTTGGATCATTTTCTGCACTGTACCTTTTCTAAAAAGCCAACAACAACTTCTGTTATTAACTGTTGGGGTTAAACTGTTGGGAAGAGGTGTGACTTATCTCCCAAAATACCATTCTGTGGAAACTAACCTTGCCATCCTCAAAATATATGTTTAATTTTTTTTTCTAATACAAAGTAATGTTTTGTTTTTAACTTAATAGCCATTGTATTATAGTTTATGTATTTTTCAGTAGGTAAAATGAACAACTTTTTGACTTACAGCATCCTTCCATTAAGTTTATTGATATGTTTGAAGTATTGGTTAATAAGATGTTACTTGGTTTTGAAGGATTTCATTTTAGGCTTTTCACTTTTTGTCATAATTTTGACACTAAACATTTTACCTTTTCATAGAATGATTGAGCTATTTTTTGAGCTCTAACGTTATGAGTAAAAATGACTGACACAAAGACTGACTTGATGACTAATGTGGTTTCTGCCATTTGTCATTTTGTCTCTGACAATTGAGCTAATTATCTGAGTGACATTGAGAACTGGACAAATATTAATGAGTGCTTAAGAAATCCATCCCACTGTTCTGTCAGAACCTTCATCTGCTGGTTGTGCTGGGCAGAATCGTTTCAGGACCCGTGTTTGCCTGTGCTCTGGGATGTTTGGAGAAGGGATGCTGAAAAGAATACAGGAAAAAAATTAGAAAGGGAGAATGGAGGAGGGAAGACTGAATAAGAATGACTTTTTCTCCACAGTCATTGTCAGGCCAGTTGGAATAGAAACTGATTCGTCAGGTTTTTACTTTTTGCAAATTGATATTGAAAGTCCATTCCAGAAATTCTTAGTGTAAATCAGTAGAGAAAACAAATACATCTATAGAGCTTTAAGTTAATACTAAGCATTTGTTGATTTTTCTGATAAGTTTGCATCAGTGTTATTGCATGCATAGGGAAGGATTTTATTTTCCATGGCTTCAGGCATCAGTTTTGGGAAGAGATGAGAAAGATGCTCGTAAATTAACTGTGTAAATAAATCAGTCAAGGTGCAGTTCATGTATTTAGGATGTATGAAACTTGGCAGGTTTATTCTCTATTTTTCTTACAGGTAAAATTCCAAATATTGACTAAGAGATGAAGGGAAGGCTGTAGCATAATTTTAGTTAAGTAGTTGTTTAAAAATGGAGCTGTAAATAAACAGGACTCTCTTCTTTCTCTCATTTCCAGTCAACAGTGGAGGCAAGGTGCCTTTGAGTGATGAGTTTGCACAAGTATATTCCCTGGCTGATTCCATTAGAATATGGATGGTAAGAACATTCAGGAGGATCTCTGTTAATGTCATTTACTTTAGTACTTTACAATGCAATATTAAGGAGAAGGGTGGAACAATTTTTCCTTCAGTTGTTCTACATCAACTGTTTCCACTTAGAAGGAACATAGGTTTACTTTGAAACTTTGGACTTAAATGTTTAAATGCATCCTTACACTCCTTTCCTTCCCTCAGCCCCAGATGTGTCATCATGAGCAGTTAGGACTGAATTTGACTGACTGATGAAATTTGTGGTATATTTTAGCGAGCACGTATATTGTAAATTAGAAAGATTCTTACATTCTAGTTGCAGTTCTTTTGAGGTATATCATAGAAGTGTGTCTTAAACATCATTCTATTGTCCTGTGACTTTCTCCCTCCTCTTTTCTGCCTAAGAACTCCTGGCAGGTTGATGTACTAGAGTTACAGTGGGTGCAGATGCACGTTAAGATGAGTAACTGCCTGTACCCATTGCATGGCAGGTGATGTTTGCATCTGACAGAGCTCGCTAGTGAGGGGACGTGTGTTTGGAGAACTTTATCTCACAGCTAGATGTGTGTATTTTCCTGAGTGCTGAGGGTAAAGGAGAAGCCTTCTTTTCCTTGGGGGACTGATGCACATCAAATCACGAGACAGGGAATGGTCTCAGCCTACAAAGCTGGAGCAGCTCGGGGTGAGGCTGTTACTGCTCTGGCAGTTCAGGTGCTGCTCTTTTAGGCTCCTGGGTGGTTTGCTCTGAGGTGGGGGATAGTAGCTGCTGTCATCTGTTCCTGAGATTAAATTCCTTTCGATCATTACAGTCTTCATCCTGCCTTGCTGTAAAGATACACAGAGAGAATCATATTTTTAACTATATTAACATCCTGTCTACAGTTGGAAATGAAGCAGAAATCCCTGATGGGGAGGGGAAATGATGCTGAGGAGAAGCAGAACACAGAAGCAAGTGAGGTGAACCCAGAAACCCTCGGTGAGTGTTGCTTGTGTGTAGGAGCATTCCAGGTAGCTTAGGAGAGCATTGCCTTGTAAAGCTGAAGACATTATTGTTGCTGTGAAAGTAAGTTAGCAGCTGGGGTTACTTTCTCATACTTTTAAGAGATAACCTAGTGTACATTGGATTAACTATCTGGGATTGTGTTCTGCTATTCTTTGCAGAAAACAGTGAGAAAATTCTGCAGGGAGTGACCTCTCTCTTGGGTCACCTGGTTCCGAACTTACGTTCATCTGTTTTTGTAGATACTTCTTACCACATTTAACTGATGTTAGAACAGCAGCTGGTGGTTATTAGAACAAAATGTGTTCTCATTGACTGGTCTGTACTTCATATGGTTCAGTGTGATTATTCAGATTTAGCATTTGGAAATCTGAACTTAAGCAACTGATAGCAACATGATGAATATAACAAGAAAAACAGTATTTTCTAGCTGTCTCGACTGAGAGGAAATAAATCACTTTCTTCCTAAGCATAAGACAGCAAGTTTGTTGTTGTACTGTCGTGATTTTAACTCTTCCAATTTTTATGCTGCAGCAAAACTCTGTATGCAGAAGAGCCTTTTGTTACTGAATTTTTTGCCCATAAGAGCAAAGAGGAAAGATTCTGCCTCAGACGGTGTGGAAACCCAAGACGTGGATGATCCCCATCAGTTTGTGAGTGAGAAATGCCAAAGACGAGGATCAGCTGTGGACATGGACTTCCAGGCAGCACCGTCGGTGTCATCCAGTGCAGGAACTCACCCTGTCTCAAAAGAGGAGGGTCAAACGTCACTGTCTGACCTGAAAGTTAAACAGATTCCAGACCTCCACCAAGCAGAAGCTGCATCTGCATTTCATAGTAAGCCTGTTGAAAATACAGTTCCACAGCAAGAAGATGTGTCATCACCTCCTTCCACTCCTACACGGAAGTCTCAGCTCGGCCGTGGAAGACTGAGGCTGCTGTCATTCAGATCAATGGAAGAGCCAAGAGCTGTGCCTACCGTGAAGGAAAAATATCCTATTTTGAAGAACATATTAGACTTTATCAAGGATCAGTCACTTTCATATGAAAGGTAAGCAAATTGAAATTGTCGGGTATGCTATACAGAAGCTTGTCTTCACACTTCTTCAGGTGGAATTAAACCTTCTAGCAGCAAGATAATAAGTGCAGAATATTTTGTATAGGAACAGTCGTCAAACTTACGTATCAAACTTCAGTTATTCACAAGCATGCAGGGGCTCAGAGAGTACTATTTCATTTCATTTGCTTCTATCACAGAACAGAATGTAAAAGACAGTCACTTGGCAATTTATTGTCTTGCTTCCCGAGGTGTGTTTGCAGAGGCATTTTGCTTTTTATCTACAAACAGCAAAGTTGTGGTGTATCGCTGTTACCAGTCCTTGGTACCAAATAGAGAGGAGTTGCATCTCTCATTAAATTATCCGGTATTCTGAAAACGTAAATCAAAAGAGGGATTTCCAGGTCTCAGCTTGTCTGTTTTGGGCTCTAAAATGTGGAGTGGTGCAGGAAGAGCTGGATTCTGTTCAAAGCTTTATCCCTCACTCTGACTAATACACTGAAATACAGTTGGAAGTTCAGATACAAAGCAATTGTGTAATTAGTCAAACACTTCTTGAATTGTCATTTATTTGTGGTGTTTTAAGCACAGTGTTTTCAAGTTTTCACTTCTTTTTTTTGCTTTCAGTGTTTTAAAGGTTCTTGCTTTGAGGAAATCCCAAGGGCAGAGTATTATGGAAGTGCTCAAGACCATCCGCCAGTGCCTCGACTCTCTTGGGCAGCCACACTGCTTTCAGCCACCCTGTGTGCTTTTCCTCCTAGAACTTCTAGCCTGTCAGAAAGATTTTACAAAGTGAGTAATTACTTAGGCAAATCTCAGCTATGTGATTTACTGTCTTAGTTCTTGTGTTCCTCCAGGCATGTGTATTGACAAGAGTAGAAAGTTCTGCATTTTAATCCATGTGGATAATAAAAATATGACTTGAGGTTTAGTTTTCAGGCTAGTAGGCATATCTTGTGTACTTCATTAAAAAAAAAACCCCAAATTAATAATTATTTTCAAGGGGGCCTCAGTTGCACAGCTGTCCATGCCATGAACATGTTTAGGTCTGATTTCCATGTTGTGTCTGGCCAGGGCTGTCAGAACTCTGTCACTTTTCTGGCTTTTCACTTGTCAGGAGCTTTTGTGGTCATCTTGCAATGCATTGATTTCCTTTAAGATCTTGATTAGATATTTGTAAAGCAACTTTTTAATTTAAAGGAATGTTCTCTTCTTAGTGCTATGAGAATGTTCTCTGCCTGTTTTGTTTCTTCACTTCTGATTCCTAGTACAGGATTCTTTTGGTTTTGTTTGAAACTTCTAGACTGTGTTTTTAACTAAAACTAACATCTTTCCCACTTCTGGGGAGGGGTTAAAAAGGGCCTGTTAGTAAAATTTGCACAAATCATGCTACCTAAAATATCACAGTGAATTCTAGGCTACTAAACCAACTCTTTAATTTGCAGCTACTTTGGAAACTTGGAAGGCTGTGGTGCTGAGCTACACAAAGAGATTCGAGAGTCCTACTATCAGCTTGTTTTGTTCCTGGTAAATTCTGTGAAGGGATTTACTGCAATTAATGACAGGTACAGTACATTGCTTGCTTTATTTATGTTACTTTTTTTTTTTTTTTCATTCCTTCACTCCTCCTCCCTTGTCATTTGTTATTTCTCATTTAAAGCCTTAATTAATTTTGACTATACTTTCCATTATTGGAAAGCCTTGATCTTGTGATCAAAAATGCCAAGTTAGCTTTTTATTACTAAAGGCATAAAGGAAAGCACAATAAATTTATAGTGTTAAAAACTTGACTTACTGCATTTTGTCGTTAGGATTCTCCAGTGTGTCTCTGAAGCTTAGTAAAGTACTAGAAATGGCAAATTTTTTGTGGAGTACTTGGGCAAGAGTAAACATGCCTCAAGAAACATGGCAAATCTGCAGCCGTGCTTTAATGTTAAAACTCATGTTTTGGCAACATGCTGGTTAGAATTTGGAGGATTTACAGCTATGTGTCCAAGAGAAATGAGAATTTTATGGCTATAATGTCAGTCTCTCTAACAATAACTTTCAAGTCCTTTGTTCAGTTTCAAGTGAAAATGTCAAAAAGATTTCAAAGAGAGCAAATCCCTGCAAATACCAAGAAAATGCTGTACTGCAGAGAACAGACAAACCCTCTTGCTAATGCTCAGGCAACAGCATTACCTTGATCCTACCTGAATCTAGAAGGAAAACCATCTTTATTTCACATTCCCTAGTCTGTACTTGCTAAATTATGTAAGTTGAATACTTTGATAAACCTGAGTTCCTGTGGCAGGATTACTTTAATGCACAGTAAAGCCTGAAATCAGCGTGTAGTGGTTTTTCTGCCCTTCCTCCTCACACACAATTTCAGCTCTAGGTCTGTCAGCTTTAGGTCACCTTTAGAGCTGTCATGTTTTAATGTCTCTTGTTTTTATTTAGGTCCTTGCTTCCTGCCTTATCCTGTGTGCAGACAGCTCTCCTCCACCTCTTGGATATGAGCTGGGAGCCCAGTGATCTTTCCTTCTTTGTTGAGATCCAGCTGCCACATCTCCTCATGACAACATCACAGGAGAACATCAGTATCCATGACAGTGTCATTTGGTGAGTCAGCAAGAATGCAGCTTTCACGTGCTACTGAATACTGATTCTATTTTACCCAGAAAGGCTCCTGAACTTCGTGCTGCAACAAGCACTAAGAGTACTATTAACAAGTATGGCATAATTTCGGCCAGTATCCAATGGCTTAACCTGAAGTATTTGAAATTTTTTTTGTTGGTGCTAAAACTATTGAAATTTTATCTTTAACCAGATTGCTACGGGAACACTTTGCTTGTTTAGCAGTGTAGCAGGATAATTCTGTTTCTTGCCTTGATGAATGTTAAATGTTTTTATCACGTTCATGTGGCAATTTTATAGTAGTTGTACTTGCACATGAGCAAATATGAAGGCCAAAAAAATTTAAAACGTCTGATCTGATCTGCCAACATTCCAAAAGCTGTTTTATAAGAGTAGATTTTCCTGATTTTTGCATTATGGTGCCCATATGTATTTAAGAACATGTCACAGAGGCAAGAAGCGGGTGTCTGTATGGTCATTTATTAACCAAGTGAATGGGATCTCTCACAATTCTGCTAATTTATTAGCATGTTATAGCACTTTGTTCTTCATTAAAAAGTAAAGCTTTATTAAAGGGAGGCCTGATTGCATTAAAACTTAATTTTAAGCTTGCTTTTCTTTTAGTCAGTGGAGTGAAGAAGATGAAATTGCCGACTACAAGCAAAACTGTGAATGGATGGATGAATGTCAGGATGTAATGTTTGAGACCTGGTATGAAAAGATAGCTCAAGCTGACCCAGAGAAGCAGAGAAAGGTGACCTCATGTTTTGTATATTTATCTGCAGAACGGGTAAATAAGAGACCTTTAAAAGCCTAAAGGGGAGAAAGGAATCTGGTTTATAATGAATTTTTATGGGCTGGATCTCTGTAGACCCTCAAGAGTCTAAAATGATTAAAATATCCCCATTCATTTCTGGCAGGGGAAATATTCGGCTTTCTGTCTGAAGCTTTCTCAAAGTCAGCAAATAATACTCGAGTAAATTGTGTTGATTTATTGCTGCAGATGCACATGTTTGTTGCTCGTTACTGTGACCTGTTGAACGTGGACATATCCTGCGATGGCTGTGATGAAATTGCGCCGTGGCATCGCTACCGCTGTCTGCAGTGCAATGACATGGATCTGTGCAAAACTTGCTTCCTTGGTAAGAGCCTTAACTGACACCTCCAAACCCTGTGTTTGAAGCCAAAATAGTATCTTGTGAATTATACACAAAATAAAGTCAAACACTTTTCTTCTGGGTTCTTTGGAAATGTTTAACTTTTCTTTCCCTAATATGTATGTGAACTTGAAATTAGGAAAGGTTGTTTCTCAGAAAGATTTTACAGGGAAATCTTTCTTTACAGGTGGAGTTAAGCCTGAAGGACATGAGGATGACCATGAGATGGTGAACATGGAATATGCCTGTGATCACTGCCAAGGAGTTATCATAGGTCGGCGAATGAACTGCAATGTGTGTGATGACTTTGACCTTTGCTATGGATGCTATCATGCAAAGAAATACTCTGACAGGTATTAAAAACGTGATTTGCTTTCCCCTACGTGGCAGAAAGGCAGTATTTAGTAGCTAAATATAATCAGTCGTTCTCATGGTGCTTCCTCTAAAGCTGTGTCTGACATCAGAGCATCTCCTTGGTGTCCTTTGGGGAAATAAAGACAGGACCAGTTCAGCAAAGATGTCTGGAAACCTGCCTCAGCCTCTGAAGTCACTTGGTAGCAATTGTTTTCTGGAGGTGGCTAGGAAAGCTGCAGGAGGAGTTAGCAGCCCTGTATGACAGGATAGAGGAGATGATCACTGTTGTGGAAAACAATTTCACTGCTTGACACCAGAGGTCATAAAAACCAGGTCCACAGTTTGAACCTCTGGAACGTGCTGGGTTTTAAGTGGTTTCCTGTGAAGGTGTTTTGTGTTGACTGAGTGACTGTGCTGGTTAGCAGAACACCAGCTGCATTCCTAAATGATGTCCCTTCTTCTTCCAGCCACTTGCCCACCCACAGCATCACGGTGTATCCCATGGTGACCATCCGAATCAGTGACCGGCAGCGCCTCATCCAGCCCTATGTCCACAATTACTCCTGGCTGCTCTTTGCTGCCTTGACTCTCTACAGTGCAGACCTGGCAAATGGGGAGGAGGTCGAAGGAGAGAAACTGGATCCCCAGGTGCTGGGTCATGCCAGAGTTCTGCAGCAGCAGTGCATTCAGCTCATTGGGGACTGCCTGATGAAAGCACAGCACGGAAAAGGTGAGTCAGCTCCTCCTGCTCTGAACAATGCTCCCCACAAGTGTCAGAAATGTCTGTGGTTACTCACTTTAAAGTTTCCAAAGGAAAGGGGAAGCTACTGTGTACTTCACGGAGAGTAACTGTTTATGTAGAAAGCAAATGTAGAACAAGTGTCGTTCAGGGTCATTGGAACATGGAAAATCGAGTGCTTGAGAAAATTAATTTTATGCTTATATAAACATTGGAGACAACTTGGCAAGTCTGTGGTTGTTTTTTTTTCCATCTTAGCTGTTGTAAAGGGATCAGTCAATACAGCTTCGTGTTCTGTTAGTAATGTATCACTGACAGCTGAAGGACAGCAAATAACTTGGTGGAAAAAGCTTTTTGTTCTGCATCTCTTGGGAAGAGATTTTTAACCGTGTTTGTGGTATAAATTTCTGTCAGTGGTGTTCATTTGTCTGGAAATGGAAGTTTCTGTGAACAAAAACCTGCTACAGAAAATACGGGGATACAATAGGGACCTGTGGTGATTGTATCAACAATTCCAGACTAAAATTCAAATAAGTTTGCTGGTAGTTTTTGTGAGCAGCTCTAATACAGCTAAAATATCACCACCACCAAATACTTATGCATACTCATTAATTAATCTATTTACAATATACTGTTCTGTTGTGCAAGAAGATTGAAAAATAAGACAAATTTCATTTGCTATTCATAGTTTACACTCTACTGCTTTCTTAAATTAAGACCTCTACCCCAATGGCATCTTTGAGGTGGAAGATGTCACCCCTTGTCCATCACTATTATTTAATGGAGTAAATTAAATCACATTTATTATATTATTAATTATTACATAATTATATGAGCTTGATGGAAAACATGTTTTTGATGGAGTTAATGTTCAAAAGAAGTGTGTGAGAAGTTTGCAGTTCTCTTTTAAAGTGTTTCAGTTCTGCTTTTTGTCTTACCATTCAACAGCTAAATAACTTTCATAACTTTCATGCTCCCAGGACTGAAAAATTTAGCTCTCCTCTGCATGTTACCAGAAGATGAGTCTTTCTCAGAGAATGACACTATTTCAGGCAGTGCTCCCACCGACAGTGCTCCAAAGAGACATCCTGGTGATAGAGCAGGGAAGGGAAGAGATGAGAATGGGAAGAGAAGAGATGCACCCACCTCTTTGGTGCATCGTAGTGTAAGTACCTGTTATTTGCAGAACCCCTGAGATCAGGAATGTGATGTGATATTAAGCATCTTCAGATGCTTAAACAGCCTATTTTGAATGTGGCACTGAAAGAAGGGATAGTGATGATTTCCTTTACAGGTAGAAGTTGAGGGGCAAGGGGACAGTTGTTTTTTTTCATTAGATCTGACTGATCCAAAGGTTCTGGTTCTGAACTGATTCACAAAAGTGTTGGAGGAGAGGGGCATGTCTTGTTCTTTGTGAAAGGGCTGTCATTTCCCCTGGTTGTTAGCACTGTTAAGTAGGAGAATGAGTTTCCTACAGTTTATTATACAGTGTTTAAAACTATTACAGTGTAATAATTTTATGCAGAGATATGAGCAAAATAAAAAAGCATAATTTTATTGTATGGAAGCTTTAGACATGAATACATCAAGAAATTCTTCAGTAAAAGGTTTTGATACTCAAAGAAAAATATTGTCAAGTGCAGATGACTGACTTCTTTCCATGCTTGTTCCTGCAGGTATTAAATTTTCTTTTAATCTTTTAGTACTTTTGTTTTATTTTTAGGGGAAGGGAGATACTCACAAGGAAATCCAGTCTCCTGCAGAAGATAAAGCAGGAAAACAAGAAATTGAAATCAAAGCTGTCTCTGCAAAGAAAGCTGTTGTGAGACAAGAGTCAGACTTGTCTGTGGATGGGAATGTTCCTCCAACAGGTAAAAAATTTTCTCATTTTCCCTGTCACAGAAATAGCCATTCATCTGCAAACAAAGAGCTGTCCTTTTCATTCCTAGTGCAGTTTTGCATACTTTCATCTGTCTGTGTCTGCTCTGTGAAAACCTGCCAGGCATTGCTTGGAACCACTGCCTTGCAGTCGTTTTAAAGGAGTCTGGAAACCGGAGTCGATTTCCACAAATATTTATCCATCTATCAAGATTATAGTTCCTGTTGGGGTAACACAACACTTGTGTGTTCTTATGCACTTGGAACCAGAAATTAAGTGTGTTACTCTGTTAAAGACTCGGATTGTAAGAATTATGATAGTTAAATGGATTTGTCTGGAGCACTGTCCTTTATATGTTTTTACAAGATGGTATAAATTTCTTTGCCTTCTGTCTTCCATACGCTTTTATAAAGACTTTATTTTCAAATTGTAATAATTCTTTTTATAATTTATACTTATTTTTAGATTTGGATTATAAAAATTAAGCTATCACTTTTTTCTTTTGTTTTCAGTGTCACTTAGGGGATTTTCTTCTTTTGTTTTTATTTAAAAGCAGGTGACTCCCTCTCAGAGGATTCAGCCCAAAAGCCAACAGAGAAGGTTTTAATACCTAGCCAGGAACAAGTTTTTGCTGAATGCTCTCAGAAGAGGATTCTGGGACTGCTGGCAGCTATGTTACCACCTTTCAAATCAGTTAGTTCTTTTTACTTTCATCTCGCTAGTTTTCTAGGTGCACAAATAACATGAATAAAACTCATAGGAATTAAATGTGGGATATGGGCCCTTGTTGGTTACATGTTATGAAATGGGAATTAGAATGCCATCAAATGTTGACATCACTAAGGAGTGTAAGAGCTTGTTCCTGGGTGGGGAGAGAGGAAAGGGAATTTCTCTATCTGTGAAGTGGTGTTTTAACTGTTCAGCAGAGTTTAAATCTTCAGTTTAGCTTCACATGTCAGGTCACACTAACAGGCCAGTAACCAAGGTGGGAATGTAGCTTCTCATTCCTTTTGTCCCATTTGAAAGACCTTTAGAACAGAAGCTTTTGCATATGCTGCCTTTGACTAAAAATCTTGTTTTCTTTCCCTGCCTCACTGAGGTTATTCTCTCTCCACAGGGCTCCACAATGTCTCTGATTAACCTGGAACAAATACTTCCACTGATGTTTCATGTTGTAATCTCAAATGCTGGCCACCTGAATGAAACTTATCATTTAACCTTGGGACTCCTGGGCCAGTTAATCCTCAGGCTTATGCCTGCAGAAGTGGATGCTGCAGTAACTAAAATCCTTTCAGCCAAACATAATTTGTTTGTACCAGGAGATGGGTCTACAGTGCCAGAAGGATGGAAGACAACTCATCTTCTGTTCAGTCTGGGAGCTGTGTGTTTAGACAGGTGCTTCTTACCTTAACCCAATTAGTTCATCTCTGCTGAATAGTTATTTTCTTTCATGTGTGCCTCGTGCATAGAGGCTTTTTAATAGAAAGGTAATTAAATCTCTACCCTGGTCATGGGAGGGGCTTAGCATCTGCGGCCCATGTTGCAGTGGGAATCTTAAATTTCCTTCCAGAAGAAGGCTGGCTGCTGGAGAGTGGCCTGATCTCCTGTGCTTACCTACACAGCATGTCACAGAGGAGGAAGTGAGGTTTGGAAACTACGAGGAAAACCAAAAATACAGTCCTTTATTTTTTGTGTGACATTAATTCTCTCACATTGTTATAAATCTCATGTGTAACTTGGGAAAGGAGGAGGGGGTGTCACATAATTGTCACCAGTGCTGAGTTCTGGATCTGGCCCTTCTATGTGAGAGTATTTGGGAGAAAGGTTTTTTATAGTAAAATAGCACTGGAAACAGCAGGGAGGGACGTATTTTGAAGATCCTGAGAAAGCACTGAAGCATTCTGAGATTATTGTCATGCCTGTTAAATGTAACTTACTTTTTGTTGTAGCTGTGTTTTACAAGGAGGGTTCATAAACAAATAGAAAAGCGTATGAAATTTAAAGGCAGAATATCCAGGTCATAAGCTGAGGGAAAGGATTTTCTCAGAAACTAACTTTAGTGTGAGGAGACCAGTCCCTGTAGGTTATTTGTGTGATCCACAGAGTAAGGAGGTAGTCACATACACGGGAAATAAACCTCTTGTTGCCATGCAAACAGAAACTTCTGAATTCTAAACTCAAATTCAGAATTAACAGTGGCAGTGTTCAGGCACACTTTGATTTGGGACTGTAGATGCTCTCAGAAAACAGAATAGTATTTATGCTCTATGGCAAACAAAGCAGAATTCACGTGTCAGCTGGCATGAAAGCTTCAAGTATTTGGAAAAACAGTTCTGTAATGATTTGAAAGCTGCAGCTGTGACAGGTTACCAGCGATACGCTGTCTTGGGGAAAAATAGCTTCAGGTAAGTCTGCAGTCAGCCCTCCTAACGCAGCCTGCTGTGGCTTTGCAGTCGTGTGGGTCTGGACTGGGCGAGCTCCATGGCAGACATCCTTCGCTCCCTGAACGCCTCTGCGCAGTGGCACCCCGTGATCGCCGCTTTCACCGACCACTGCGTCAGGCAGCTGCCCTTCCAGCTGAAGCACACCAACATCTTCACTTTGCTGGTGCTCGTCGGCTTTCCTGAGGTAAGCGGCCTGTCCGCCTTCAAGGAAACGAAATTGGTTAAAGCTTTTAGGTGTCTCTCTCTAGGTACTGGGGATTCCATCAATTGGGGCCATCCTGTATAAACTCTCAACACCTGCTGTGCGTCAGAGTTTGCATCTTTCCACTTGCACATAATTAACGTTGGTCTAATGAGGAATAACGAGCTGGTTTTGCCTGGCATTTCTTTATAACTGCTGCAAGCAAACCAGCTTCGTTTGTTTGAGTATCAAAAAGGACTTTTGTACAAGCCAAACAATCTGTTCTCCATCTTGATGTTCGTAACTGATACATTGCCTATGTAACATTAAGTTGGTTGTAGACATTTCTTTTACAGACTCGAACTGCCATTCTCTAAAGATCAGCAAATACCTGGCAGCAAGCAGTGGTTCGGCCAAAAAATGCAATACCAAGAATAAGCAAATATAACCAATTTAAGACATGGCTGTGTATTTGTAAATAAGTGTTCCAAATCCTAACTGAGGTCCTGCTGCCGTTTCAGGTGCTGTGTATGGGCACTCGTTCTGTGTACATGGACAATGCTAACGAGCCTCATAACGTGATCATCTTGAAGCACTTCACTGAGAAAAACAGGGCAGTGGTTGTAGACATCAAAACACGAAAGAGAAAAACAGGTTCTGTGACATTTTTGTTTTATCAGAGAATCACAGAGTATTTCCTTACAGTTTGTTACGGATACGCAAAGGCAAATGTTAACTAGACCACTCTGTGCAGGTGTGCAGAGTTTGAATTCCATTATTAGTAAATTGCCTGACTTTCTGCTCATAGGTTACCAAATTCTGCTTGCAGGTCACTGCCAAATTGTGAAGCTTCTGCAGTAATTATTTCAATTATCTTTATTCAGAAAAGGATTTAGAAAATTGTTGAGACCATTCTGGTAATTGAGGAATCTCAGAAATAGGCTTTTGATGAAGCAGTTGTTTCTGTTTCAAGATTTGTGTGCTGCTTGTGTCTTATCCTTTACATACCTGTGCTTAGATGTTTTAAAACAATCGCTAATTTAAAAACAGTTTGGATATCCCTAAAATTTGAGACCAAGTGAAACATTTAATATATAACAAATCAGTTGGATTTTTAGGAGCAAGGGCTTTTTGGTTTGCATGACCTAATAGTGTGAAGTTAATAAAGCAAAGGTTGTCCTAAGATTTGACTACTGAAGTAAAAGACATTTGGAAAAATCAACAGACTAAACTGCTTTTTGATATTGAAGAAATATTTGAATAGACAAGCTTTTCTTTTTGGTTAACTGTTGACATTTTAAACAGTAAGATCAGCAATATTTATTTCATCATATCAATTGCAGGTCACAATTTTCCCCATTTTAATTGTAAAATACAACCTACCCTGCTTTGCATGCTGTACTGTTGATGTGCAAATATGTGCTGTTGCCAGAAGTGACCTGGCAATTTTTAACTTGTACTGAAAAATGAAATACTTTCTTGACTGTTCAGGGAATCTGAGATAATTTTTGCATAAGACCTTTATTAGAACATAATTGATGGAAGGATGTCTCAACCTACTCACCTCTACTAAGATGACTCCACAACATTTGACAGTGAACCAAGTGAATTGTGCTTTTTCTCTCCTGTAGTGAAAGACTATCAGTTGATTCAGAAATGTGGGCAAGAAGGCAGCGATTCCCAGACCCAGCTGAGACAGTACCTGCAGCACTTTGTCCTCATCTCCACCCACCTCCTGCAGACCAGCATGGACAGTGGCTATGCTGAGGCAGTGGAAACAACTTGGGTCTTGTCACTCGCTCTGAAGGGGCTTTACAGAACTCTGAAGGTACCTGGCACATAGAATATGATCGAGAAATAAAAATTCATGTTCTGCCCTGTGCTACAGGAACTTGAGTATTGACTGAGCCCACTGGGAAATTACCACAAGGGCATTTCTGTCACAGCTGGATCCCTTTATGCCCAGTCCGTAGGGGGTTGAAATTGTTGCTGGGCTTTAAATAGCTTTTGTGAGTCTAAGCTGGAAGTTGTTTTGCTTCTCCTCTGTGGGGGCCAGCCGTTGAGGAGAGCTCAGGAAGAAAATCAACCATAGAGATGAATGGAATAAAGCTCACTTTTGTCACTCCTGAAATATTGGAAGAGGAAATATTTTTTCTTTTTTTTTTTTGGACTGTCAGATCAAAACAGATGCTCAGTTACTACTCTGTGCATGTCATAGATGATACCCTTAAGGGATTTGAAGTGGGGATTTTTATTTTAGAGAAATGAAAGGAAAAGATTCCCAGTGTAGTTCATCTGGGCAGGAAATTCAGCCGAGGCTGTGTGACAAGGCCTTGCAAGCACTGTGAGGCATTGTTCCATATTCAGTTATTTCTCTGTGTGTGTGTCTACGTGTGCAGATTCATGGCTTTAAGGAGATCCAAGCTGCCTTTCTTCAGTCTGGTTTACTCAAACTTCTAGTGAAGAAGTGTAGCAAAGGAACTGGCTTCAGTAAGACTTGGCTTCTCCGAGACTTGGAGGTAAGAAAAGTGACATTTTGTAAAAAGTTAGGCTTCACACAGTGGCCTGAAAGGTTATGCCAGTGCACTGCCCTCCTAGGGAGAAAGACTCAAGATTATCTCTAATTAGTCTCTAAAAATGTTCACTTAACGGTGTCCCTGAATCTCCTTCTGCCCATTGTAATAGTGTAGATAATAGCCTAAATTCTTTAAAGCAGGAGCTGGTTTTCACTAATCTGATTTTATTTGGAAAACAATTTGCAGGACAAGACATTACTCACCTACTTAAATTGTTTTATGGATTTTATTTAGACTGTTCTTGAAAATTCCATTCTTCAGTTTAGACAATCTCAAAGAAAAGCATGATTTGCACAAGGTTTTCCTGCCTGCAGGTGGGGAGATCAATACACACGTGGGCATATTCTTTCACAGTAGTTGTTAACTGCTGAAAGATAAGCGTGGTTCAACTGTCGATTATGTTTTACCTTAGGCAGGAATTGGGTTAATTCATATTTAGGACTATGCTGAAGCCAAAGGGCTGTTTTTAAAGGAGAAGGTGTGTAGGGGCATTACTGGCATTTTGGTGATAGTCAGCTTTGCTCTGTTTTTGTCTTGGAATCTTCAAATCTTTGATGTCCTGAAATGGTTAAATAATTATTTTCTTAACTTTCTTTGCACTTTCAGCTAATCACTGAAGTTGTCTTTGCAGCAGCATGGGAGGTGTAACTCATTAGTGAAGTGGGAAATGGTTTTGTTCTGTGTTTTGGGGGTTGTTTTTTTCTTTTTTTAGGTGTTGTTTCTTTGTAAAATAGCATGTGTTAAGCACTCTCCAGGTCTGATAATGTTCTTCTAAAATGCTGATTGCAAATAAACTAATAATACCTACAGCTGTCACACCATATGCTACTTTTTTTCTGTGTAGATTTTGTCAATAATGCTGTATTCCTCAAAGCAAGATATCAGTTCCTTGGCTGAACAGGAGGATACTGAACTGGAAGACAGGGAACAAGATCAAGATGTGGAGCAGCCTGTTGTTGGTCCTGTTGATTTAGAGCAGAATAAACTTGATCCTCTGGAGGGCCTGGATGAAGCCACCAAAATATGCTTCTTGGTATTTAAATTAATTTACCTCCTTTGGGGTAAATGAGCATTTGCTGGTTGCATAAAACATTTGGTAGTTCATATGGTTGTTTTTCTTCTAGATTTACAGAGTATGGGTCTATGATTTCAATGCATTATTCTTCAAAGAAAATAAAATAGAACTACGCTAATGAATGCTACAAAATCATTATACAGTGTTTGGCTAAATTGCTTCTCATTATTACTAATCCAGATATTAAGTTCATTAATTCTCTGCCTACAAAGTGGAGAATAATGCCTAGGTCATCCTTAAAGAAACTCATCTTTCTTTTCCCCCTCTAATGTGGTTTGGTTTTTTCTTTCCATTTCTTTTTGCTCCTTGCTCAGATGACACACGATGCACTTAATGCACCTCTCCATATTCTTCGAGCCATGTATGAGTTGCAGATGAAAAGAACGGATTCTTTTTTCATGGAAGTTCAAAAGAGGTACATGAAAGTCTGGGTCCAGCAGAGGAACAGTGGTGGGTGAAAATCTAAAATCCTCTCGGTCTGAACAGGAATTCTTCCAAGGAAAAGATTCGGTTTTCATGTGTGAAAAAGTAAGGAAATAAACTCCTGCTAAGTTGTATTTATGGAAGCAAGTCACCATCTTCTGAAACACATCACATGCTCTTTTCTATGTGGTAGCTCCTATGTGAAGATCGGTGGCTCTGAATTCTGTGAGCTGAGGAAGAGTCAAGAGCTCACACGTGGCCTCTGGTACTCAAAGCACCTCACAGAGACACCATGTTCTCACAGAAATGAGTGATTTTGTAACATTTAAATCCTTTGGCTTGTTAGAACAGGGGAGCAGTTAATGTGATAAAAATAGGTAGAGTTTAGTATTTCCAAAACAGAAGGTGGGAAGATTTAATTTGCATTTAATTGCCCTAATTGAGTTTGCATTACTTTGGAAACACATTTGTGTATTTTTGATTTTCTTTTGCCTCTGTTAAGGTTTGATGGGGATGTAATCACGACGGATGAGAGGATCCGGACCCTGGCTCAGAAGTGGCAGCCCAGCAAACGCCTGAGGCTGGAGGAGCAGAGTTCCAAGGCAGTGGATACAGATATGATCATCTTACCCTGTTTGGTATGGACATCTCTACAGACAGGAGTGACTGGGAAATAATGGATTTTGACATTGAGTAGCTTCTGTTTAGTAACTTCAAACCTGAGAAATCTTTTTTAAACATCTGAAATAATCTGTTATCAATGTTTTTTGTCAAAATGAGTGAGCAGGTACCAGAAGCAAGTATTTCTTCCTTGTTATTCCTTCCTTAAGGAGGAGAAAGAGCTTGATTCCCAGGTCAGGAGAACACATTGTGATTGCAGGCTGTAATTTCCTCCCCTTACACAAGAGAGATTGTATCTCGTTGCTGTAAGCTTATGCCATGCTACTGTTTTAGCATATCATTGTTATCTTACAGTAAGTGCAGCAGAACAAGGAAGCAATGAATTTATCTTTTAAAGTAGACACTACACTCGCAAGCTTTAAGTTTTGCATTCAATAGCAGGGTCCCACAGCTCTGCTTTATTTTGGGGGCTCATTCCTGGCCGTGTGGTGTCACCAGCACAGCTGTTTATCAGTTGCATTGCAAAGGAGAAGGAGCTTCCTGAAGTAGTTTCACATAATTATAAGAAAAAAAATAGGCCTTTCAACAGCTTGTACAGAGGCTGTGAAATATGCACCCCTGGAAACTGTCCAAACTGAACTGGACAAAACCCTGATTTTGAAGTTATCTCAGCCTTAAGTCAAATTTGGACCAAGTGATCTCCAAAAGTCCCTCCCAACTTTCCTCATTTCATGGCACATGGTAGTTTTACCTCTGTAGGTCAGCTTCAGTTAACACTTCTGGTTAGAATTCTAACTGCTGTTTCCACAAATGCATCAGTGTATAGTGAGGTCTGCTGACATAAACCGTGTTTCTCAGGAAATATGTCCCGGTAGCCGTGTGAGAGATCCCACTTTTGTGGGTTTTTTGGCAATTTCATTTGTAAATTCAGCTTGCAGTTTGACTGGCCAGATACCCAAACATAAGGCAGTAAACTCTTGACACCCTGGTTTCAAACTTGCATTTCTCTTCCCGCAGTCAAAGCCTGTACTCTGTGATAAAGCAACAGAAGAGACCAATCCTGTTGCCCAGAAACTCATCACCAACACGGAGAGTGACCTGCAGCTCAGCTATGCCAAGCAGCGACGCACCAAGAGTTCCATTCTCCTGCACAAGGAGCTGGACTCCAGGAGTAAAAAGGCTGTGAGGGACTACCTGTATCGTGTGAATGAGGCAATTGCAGTTCTGTATGCCAGGCACGTGCTGGCATCCTTGTTAGCTGAGTGGCCTGATGATGTGGCAATAAATGAGGAAATCCTGGACCTCAGTGGCCCAGCCCACATGACATACATCCTGGACATGCTGATGCAGCTGGAGGAGAAGCAGCTGTGGGAAAAAGTAAGTGGATTTCACTTAGACATGTGAACAAAACCTGTGCCTACGTGCCGTGAGACTCTGACTAACAAAAATACTTGCAGTTCCTTTTTTAAACTAAATTGAAACTCCAAAATTTAAATTAGTTCTGAAAAACCAGTTGGAATCTGTCAGTGTCTTGATGTGCTGATCTTGTTAACAGAAAATGGAAAAACTAGCTCTGTAGAGAGAACTCTTTCAGTTATGAAAGAGAAATTGGTAGAATAGGCAGTCTGTTTCGAAAATAGGCAATCTAGATGGTAATCTAGAGAAACTGATAAAAGGGGCAGTGCCTTTTAAAAGCTGCTTTTTCTTAGATCTCCGTGTGTATATTGTAATACCTGCTACTCCACTGATGAGCTGGTGGTGGAAGTGATCTTGGAATTACAATGGAATGTTGTAAGGAAAGTGTCAGCTCAAGGCTTCATAGCAGTCAAAGCAAATCAGGTGCTGGGAATCTTCAAAGAAGGAATGAAAAATAAAGCAGAAGGCATTGCTATGCCACCAATACTGTGCACTCTTTTGGATTGCAGTGACTCCCTCATCTCATTAAAAATTTTAAATAAGATGCAGTACAGCTGGAAGAGGCATAGGGAAGAATGGCAGGGATTATTACAGCCATGGAATAACTCCAGTATAAGGAACCAACTGGTTTCCTTCATTCTGGATCCTTCCCCTGTGGGGCATGGAGGGAGAAGGAGTAATGGAAAAGTCTGTTCCTCTTTCTCTGAGATTTAAAGTAGTAAATAGCATGCAAAAGTTAAGAGCAAGTATTATTCACTGGCCCTCCCAGTAAGAAAACAAAGGAGTGTCAGATTAAGGTAATAAGTGGCAGGTCCAAAACAAACCAATAGAACAGGTTCTTGACCCAGTATGTCATGGAAATTGTTGCCCCAGGGTGTTTTTATGGGTTCAGAAAAGGGCAGGATGAACTGATAGCATAAAATCTATTAAGGCATATTAAATGCAAAAGTGTAGCCTTACTCTTAGGCTGTTCTGCAAGTGCAAGGCAGGGAGTGCATTCAGGGAACTGCTACACGCTGCCTTTGGTTTTTAAACTCCTTTTCCCAAGAAATCAGGTTTTGGCTGATTTGGAGATGAACCTGCTGGCCTGAGCTGTGTATTACATTTTGTAGGAGGAGTTTGGATATGGCAGGTGAAGAGATGTGATGAGTTGCTCTGATGACCTGAAAGGGCCTCTAGTAACAGAATTCCCCATTCAGGGCTTTTGTGCACTTTGGAAAAAATAAGAAAAAGGGAGACTCAGGTGGCTCTGAATTATATTTAGTGTGTCCTGATAGTTTAAAGGGCATTTTTGGCAAGTTTAAAGGCACAGAACTTGCATCTGCTGCTTTCAAAACTTCAGCCACCTAATTGATACTTAATCATTTCTTCTTAGGCACAGAGTTGTACATTTCTGAAGGCTAAAATATATGACATATTCTATTCAAATTAAAACCTGTAGGTATAGAAGGCAAAGATGCCTCTTTAGTATGTTACAAATTTGTTTATCTTACTTGATTACAGCTTTAGTTTGCTGTTAATTACTTTATGAATTAGCCTTGATTCTAGCAGTTGTGGGAAGAGATGTAGCCAATGTCTGCCATGTTTTTATCAAATAAAGAATGAAAGACCCAGAACAGAGGACAGAGTGAAATCTTTTGTGCTTGTGCATCATTTGTGAATTTATCTTGTTTCTTGCTGGTGCCTTGATTTCCTCTTCCAAAATATTGTGTGGCTGGACATGACTCATGTCAGCCACCAGCATGTACAGCTGGAAATATTCTCTTGCCAGTAAATTGTATTTACATGACACTGCTCCTCCCCAGATCCTTCAGAAAGTGCTGCACGGGTGCAAGGAGAGCATGCTGGGGACCATGGCCCTGACAGCCTGTCAGTTCATGGAGGAGCCAGGGATGGCAGTGCAGATGCGGGAGTCTCAACATCCTTACAACAACAACACGAACTTTGAGGTGAGGCACGATGGATTACAGAGCGTGACTGGCAGCTGAAATCACCAAGGCTGATTTCTTGGAGCAGAAGCCTCTCAGAGCTCCACGTGGATATCTGTGGGACTCCTGTGCTTGAAGCCCCTGTGAAGTCTGTTCAGTCTTGTGTGGAAAAGGCTGATGTCAGATAGCTGAGGCCTTGCCCTGCAAAGAAATGTGTTCAATCAGGCACTTCACTGTAATTCTAATTCAATCCTATGAAAAGTGCATAACTTACATGGTTTTACCGTGCAGATATTTGAAGTGAAACCGTTTACAAATCTGATCTAAGGCCTTAGTGATCAAATATTTCTACCCTTCCATCCAAAGATTTGAAAAGATTGGCCTGTTACTCCCTTGTGCTGTTAGATGAAAGTAGGAGTGGTGTCTTTTTTCTTGTATTCCTCATTTTAGACTCTTCCCCTGACACAAACAGGAGATTTTCTGATTTTCTTTTCTTGATACTGTTTGAAAGCATTTTTCTGATATAGTTTGGTAAGTAATTATTGCCTCTGGGCAGTCTTGGGATTTTTAATTTCCCTGCTGCTCTGACTCTTCTGATTTTTATTTTTAAAATGCATATAACCCCTTAGGTTCTGGCAGTGAGATCAATATCAGCAACAATTACTGCTTTTGAAAAAGTAAAGCATTGCTGGCAATTAATTTTACATGCTTAACAGCTAATGTGAACAATAGGCCGTGCTTTACATTTGTTAAATTAGCTCTGGGTAAAAATCTCAAGCAGTTTTTCGTTCATGGAGATGCTGTAATGCTTTTTGTATCTCCCTTGTTCGTACGGTGGAAGTTAAGCGGGTTCCGGGTGGTGCAGTGTGACAGGACACACAGCTCCTGTGTTTGTTTCTCAGGATAAAGTTCACATTCCCGGTGCTATCTACCTCTCCATCAAGTTTGACTCTCAGTGTAACACCGAGGAGGGCTGCGATGAGCTGCTCATGTCCAGCAGCAGCGATTTCCAGCAGGATCGGCACAGCTTCAGTGGGTCTCCCCAGAAATGGACTGATTTTGAGCTTCCAGGTGAATATGCACTGATCCAAGGTTATATAGGATATTGCTGGGACTCCTGAGAGAAACTCCTGATGAGCTAAACGTGGATGTTCCTGAGACGTGTAGGAAAAAAGCCAATCCTTTCCTCCCCCCACTCCGTTTGCTCTGACGTGCTGCTCTTGCATTTGTTTCTCCAAAGTGGCTTATCTGTTGTTGTGCTGTGACCTTTTCTTTCCAGCCCTCAGTCAAAGCGTGCACTCAGCTACTGGAAACAAATTTGATCTTGGTTCTGTTCCAACACAGTCCTTGTTCTGCACGATATTCGCTTACATTGTTTGTGCCTTGTCTTACTTTCCACAGGAAGCACATTTTTTAATTAAAAAAAAAATATATAGGCTTATCTCTGTCTCCGTGCTCTGCTGCTGCTCCAAGCAAAGAGAGCCAGTGCCAACGCCTCGGCTCCAGCTGGTGCCACAGAGCACAGCTGGAAAAACCCCAGGGTTTGACTGCCAGCTGCACTCTGGATTCTCTAAGCACGTTTGTGGGAGCCCAGTGCAAATGCCAGGGAGCTCAGGGACTGCACAGTCCTGATTTTAATTTGATTAAATTCCCTGCTTCTGATTTTAAATTGTTTTAACCCACTGAGCACTGGGGCACTGCAGGAAACTGTTGACTTCGAGTACTGTCAGCACCTGTAAAGAGATTTAGGAACTTTCTCAGCAAACCAGTTTGGGTTACAAGATGCTGGTTTTGAGTTACAAGGTGCTGGTTAGAAGCAAATGTGTGTTCTGTAGAAATATTTTAGATTTTTGTGAACTTCTGTCTTCCTTTTCCTCCCAATTAGTTGTGGAGGTTTGCCAAGGAGCTGAACTTCAAGGCCTATTGTTTAAAGCAACTTTGGCTGTGAAACTCGAATTTCACCTTGTGGAAGTTCATTTCCAGCCAAGGCTGTCTGGACTAAGGCTCTTGATTTCAGCAGGTTTTAGCTGAAACCAGACATTTAAAGGCTTCTGGGCTTTTCACTTGATTGCAGGGCTTTCTCCTATGAGTAGGAGAGAACATTGTCTCCATTTCATGATAAAAAGGGAAATTCTTTTTTAGAGGTTTCCTTTAAAATCCTAAAAAATGTTTTCAAAATTTTTCTTGTTCATGAAGCTTTGAAAATTCTGCTTCCCAGTGAAAACTAGCCTGCTTGTCCCAGGGTGACAGGCTTTTTCATGGGGCAGAAAGACATTTTAAGTTTTAACAGCTCTACTATTATAGAGCACAGTAGGTAAGAAGATGTTTTGTGCAGCATTACAGGCAACCACTAGGATTTATCTCTGACTGTGTAGATGCTACAATGACAAAAACCTTTTAAATGTTTTTTTCCTGATTGTAACGTGGTCAAATGTTTTGATAGCCCTTCTACTTAAGTTTAACAGTCTTCTTCCCTAGAGTAAAAATGTTCAATTATTTTTCTGATGTGTAAAAATTTTCCTTTCAAATATTTTAAATCTTTTGTCCAGTGAATTCAGCTGTTGTTGTAAAGAACTTGGCTGCCTGTATAGGGGTTCTTTTTTCATAAATCCTACTGGTCGAATAACACAATTGGAAAAGTGAAGTTACATGTGCAGAATATGGAATTTCTTTAATTTCCTCTATTTAGTTGTCAAAAATATAAAGACATTATCCTTCCTAAAAGACATTTATTCTGAGAGGAAGTATCTTTAGACAGGGGAAACCATTGTGAGTTTTGCTTCAGCCTCCTCTTTGTCACTCTGTTCTGTGTGTTTCATAGCTACCAAAAAATAAAAACCACCTCTCCTGAATGAAGACATCTAGGATTAATTAATTTCAGACCATTCATTTCAATTGTATTTGAGATGACAAAACTAACTCGAAGGTAATAATGTGGCTTTCTTCCTTCCCTGCATGTAGGAGACACGCTCTACTACCGATTTACTTCTGACATGAGCAACACTGAGTGGGGTTATAAATTTACAGTGACAGCAGGTCATCTGGGAAGGTTTCAGACAGGTAAGAGATGCTCAGAATGTATTGAAAAGGGCCTTTTTCAGTCATTTTGCTGAGCTTTGAGAGACTTGTGGTTATCCGTTTTTCTTGACTTAGAATTTGCATTTGGTGTCTTAGAAATAACGTGATCTGGTTTGTTCAAGCTGAAACTCAACTGATGTCTCTTACTTCCTGTGACTTTGGGATAGAAATACAAAATCTTCACAGAGACTTGGAGATTGTAATTATAATAATGTAATTTGCTTCCAAAAATCTCATTATGTGATAGTAATTACACAGAGTATTTAGTAAACGCTCTGGGATGCCATAACTGGAAACAGAAATAATGGTAATTGCGTTTTTCAAAAGTGGTTATCCATTAAAATAGGATGGTTCTGAGTCTAATTTCTAGCATAAGAGGTTTTGTTAGTTTATTTTAGAGTTTAAATATTTTTAATGAAATTGAGGATGGTGGATAATTTGCTATCAGCAAAACTCTACTGTGTATCACAGGGAGGGCCTGTAGTTTGTTTGCCTTATTTGGGCAAAAATTTAATTTTGGATATGATTCTAATTTTTATGTAAGTTTTGCCTCAGAGAAGAGTTGCCATGTCAGGATGTAATCTAGAATTATGTCAGATCTTTGTTTGGTATTTTAATTCAATATTTCTGGCTTGCCAGAGCAATACTCGGTGTGTGGAGAAAACTGACTATATGAACAGAACGTGTCCCTACCAAACTTACCAGCTGTTTGAATTTCCTTTTTTTGCAGGGTTTGAAATTCTAAAGCAGATGCTGTCTGAGGAAAGGGTAATTCCTCACCTCCCTCTGGCCAAGATCTGGGAGTGGCAGGTGGGGGTGGCGTGTCGCCAGACGGGGCACCAGCGCCTGAAGGCCATCCACCTGCTGCTGAGGGTAGTGCAGTGCAGCAGCCACGGGTGAGTGCCCTGCTCCACGTCCGGCACCGTGGCAAAGGGCAGGGCAGCAGAAAGGCACTAAGCTGATACAGTTTGGAAGCAAAATAACCCCTGGGATTTGAACGGGTGTTCTGAATTTGCCTGTCGGATACAATTTACAGTGCTTTGATAGCAGAAATTTATTACTTTCTCTTCTTTCCTGGCCTTTAAAAAAGTCCAATGAATTCAAATGTAAAGAAAAGAAGATCACCCCGAAACAGGATGAAGGTAGATTTCAATTGATTTTCTAGAAATTATTCTCTTTGTATTAGTTACACTGCAGAATTAAGGTAAGGATGAAATACTAACCTGGTGAAGTGATGATCTGATTCTCTATAAAGTAAATAGATTTTAAATTATTATTTTTAGTTGTGCCACTAAGCCTGTAACTGAGTTTTAGAAGGGATATGTGTCCTTAAGCTTATGTATGTATGGCATGAGTATATCTAGATGCAAGAGCATTTAACAAAGGGATTGTTTTTTAATTTTAAGAAATTTTAAAAAAATTTTTTTAAACTGTCACAAATGTATGGTTTTGTTCTCTCAAATTTGATTTGGTTTTGGTTTCCCTCCTACCTCCCCATCCCCAGAAATGGGCATGGTGGTTACTCAGTATTGTATCACAATTCCATTTAAATTACTTTTTTCAGGGACTGTGACCTCACCTTATTGAAGCCACTTTGGCAGCTTTTCACCCATATGGAAAACAACTCATGTCACGACACAGCCAAGCCTGGTATTCTCCTTCCTCTTCATCGTGCACTGGCAGAACTCTTCTTTGTGACAGAAAACAGAGTTACTGTAAGCAGTTCCTGTCTTTGTATCCCTCCTTTCCTCAGTGCTGGGATTGACAGAGAATTCAGTGTTACACTAAATGCAGTTTTCCTTTACCCCTCAGAGCTACAGAGAAACATTAACAACTCTTTCTTATGGGGTGCAGCAACAAATTCTAATTAGAGACAAATTCTGTTGCCTTATCCATCATGGGATTTTAAATAATAGTCATGGCTATTAAGGCCCTAAAGCCTTTATTCTGAGAGGAATGCTGGTTTAATAATTAATTTAAAGGTATTTGCATGTGGTTTTCATTGAGTTGATTTTGAACTTTAAATACGAGCAGTGTCTTGAGCTTATTTCTGTGAACACAAACTGTGCTCTAGTCCAGGAGAGTCTGGTGTGCAGTTCAGATACCTTTGGTTCTTGGGGACTGCTCTAATGATGATCATTTTAGTGTTAATTGGTAGAATATCCCCTTTGGTAGAACTGCTGATGTTCATTGCACGTGTTCTGGCTGCAGGAGCTTGGGTCTCTACAGGAGTATTTGCTTGCCTTAAATACTGAAGATCATCTTCATCGCTGCACAGCACAGGTAGGATTGGGCAGCCCCGGGGCTGGGTGGGTCTGCGATCTTTGGGGCAGACACTGAGTGATTTCTCATTGCCCAGTGGAGTTTATAAAAGAGATATTAATGTACCTGGGCATCACAGTAGCTTGACAGGCCTCTGAAAGCTGTGAGTGAACTGTGCACAAATGCTTTTCTGGGATATTGGGAAGAAATTCTTCCCGTGAGGCTGGCAATGCCCTGGCACAGGCTGCCCTAAGCAGCTCTGGCTGCCCGTCCCTGGAAGTGTCCAAGGATGGATGGGGTTTGGAGCAATGTTGTCTGGTGGAAGGTGTCCCTGTCCCTGTCCGTGGCAGGGAGTGGAATGAGATGATCTTTAAGGTCCCTCCCAACCCAAACCATTCCATGATTCTCAGTTTCTATTTCTGTTCAGTTTCATACAAGGATTTCTTTACACTTGGGATTGAGGAGAATATTCAGTGTGACTTTTGTTTTTCTTTTTCTCTTCTAGGCCCTGAAAAACATTGCTGCTATCAGCCTTGCCATTAACTATCCAAACAAATCAACAAGTTTCTGGAATGTTTAATACTGGCTCAGGCCGGAGTGCATGGGATAGAGTAGTTTGTCCATAGGACGTTGGAACAAACTTCTTAACTCCGTTCAGGAAAAGTTCCTTCAGCTTCAGTGTATGAGCACTCTGCAGCCTTCCTTCCTTCCACCTTGATGTAGAATTTGTAAAAGTAACAGCGCACTTCAATGAAAAAGCACATCTTGAAGTAACTCACGCGTCGCCTACAGTTATGTATGCACATATTGTAGCATGTTAGAGTAAACAGAACAATATTGTTTTTTATTCAGAGGAAGTAAAGGAAAGAAGGTAGCTGGGGTATGAGAATGGAAGGCCCCCACGCTGGTATCATCTGCTCCTGAGCAAACTGGATCCATGGAATGTGTCAGCTTCAGAAAATGCTGCTGAACTCGGGCTGATGCCATCAGCAGCACCTGTTGTACATCTTCAGCATGAGACAGGCAAACCAGAATCTGGTGGCTGCTGCAGAAATGGTCCACGCTTGAATCCTGTCATTTTTGCTTTGGAGGCTACTACCCAAGGAAAAGGATATTGATTCTTACTAAACTACAGGTTGTAAAACAAATTGTGGGTGATTTGCAAAAGCAGTTGAAGGATTCCAGTTTCAGAGCATCCTCATGCAAGAGCTTTATGTTTCTCCTGTTCTTTGATTCATTCATCTGGGTCGCCTGTTCTTGCCTTGCTTTGTCTCCAATGTGTTATTCCAAATAGCCCATTACTGTAGTGCAGAAAGCCAAGGCTGGCCCTCAGTCACAAGGCAGTGGTGATATGATGACCTGAGGAACCTCCACGTTTCTCAAAAATCACATCTTTACAAGAAATTATTCATGAGGCTTTTTTTGCTTTAGTTATTTCGGTATTTGTGGCTTAGGAGGTCCTTCTTGGCCATGTTGGGAACCCAGACTCCCAGCACTCATGGTGGGGTTAATGATCAATCCACTCTTATCTTACAGAGCAATAACCACATTCCTCTTAGTGGACATGGAATGAGTTGCAGACCTTCTATGCTGAAATAAATTGGCTTTCTTCCTGCACAGCTACATTGGTTATTCCCTTTCCAAAGAGTTAAAAAGAACACAGAAAGATTTGGGGGTGTATTTTGTGTACCACTGCACAGTTTGTAGAGCTGGTCTTGTCAAATATAAATTCAGATTACTTTAATTGCTAATTATTTTCTTCTTCCCTTCTTCACCCCGACACTGGACTATGGATAAAAAGGCAGCCAGAAGCTCTAGTAGTAAGTGAATGCAAGTTGTGTAAAGCAGTGGCTCTGTCAGAAGGGAATGTATTTATTGACCCTGCTCGTGCAAAATCTGAGCGGTACCCAAATAGCAGTGCACAGGAGCCCTGCCTTGGAGGGTGTCCCCTGAACTGATGGTCTTGCCAGCTGGGGCTGGAGTTTAAGGGTGGCCCAATCTCCCTCTGAGAGGGAAACACGCAGTAATATATCCCTCGGATTTTTTTTTTACGGCCTCTAGTGCTGCAGAGTTTCATTTTGACTTCTGTTCAGCCAGGTGAGTGCACAACGAGTGCTTGAATCAGAATGTGAGTATTCTGCCTGAAAGACTTAAAAATGAAGACCAAGAAGCACCATGCTGAAGCCATTGCAATCAGGAATGGAGTGGCTCTCTTAGCAAATGAGCATGCCAGGATTCAGGGAACGGGTGGTATTTGTCAGAGACTGAGAGGAAGCAGAGAGATGCTGCTCTGAAAGCCCTCCTTGAGCATCCTGAGTTGATTTTAAAGACATCACAGTGGGAAGGGAATTATCAAGGTTGTGGTGTACCTTTAACGCATGGATCAATCTGTTCCCACATCCAAGGGAGGTGTTTGAGTGTGCAGCCTCCCTGCAGGGCTGCCAGAGATCCCTGGGGAACCTCCCGTGTGCTTCACACCTTCAGTTGAGCAGATTCTGGGCATGGGGAGTGGCTCTGCCAAAAAGAGATGTTCCTGAACTGATGCTAGGGAGTCGTGTGGATGGGGCATGTGAGCACTTGGAAATTACTTTTCTGGAGCAGGAGGACTTCCTATTCACTGCCTCCGTGGGCATCCCTGGCTGAGGAATCACGGATATGCAATGGGCTGCTGTGCTGAGCCGTGCAGCTGCTGACATCTGCCTGCTCAGTCAAAGAAGGCTTTTTCTTTTTCACATCAGGGATGAAGACTGTAAATAAACCATTCATAGAACCTGCCACAGCTCTGTCATAGCCACGTTTTTTTCTGTTGGACTGTCCTTTTGCTTTCTGGATGAAGACGTGAGGCTGCAAGGATGACACAGGAGTGGCCAGAATTCCTTGCTAGGCATTACCACTCAACTTACTCTACCAGCAGTGACTGGCCTCATGAGTCAGTCATCTTGCCCTGAAGGAACTGTCTAGGAACAGTGTCCACTAAATATAATTTCTACCCACTAGATGGAACTGAAGGACTGTGACCTGAGTTGACACTGAATCTGTTGCTGCCTTATAACTCAAATCATTAATTATGGATTTTTTAACAGACAAGAAACACTGATTTTTTTTTTTCTCTTCTGGTAGCTCTAAAGAAAGAGGAATAGAATACCAATAATGAATATTCATGATCAATCACATTTTGAAAATTATGCAGAAGTTCCAAGTGGATGTGAATGATGCTATTGAATTGTATAAAACTGTCTGGAAAACAGGTATGCTGAAAAAAAAAATGTGCCTAATATAAGAAAAACTAGTTGTCCTGCCTGAATCACCTATGATGTGTTTAAAACAAACCATATTGTTCCTAATGATACATTTGACTTGCTTTCATTAAACACTTAAAAACAAGAGTTTTATAATTTCTTTTCTTACGGGTTTACTACTTTGCAATTTTTATCAGTTGTTTAAAATATATCAGACCTTTAGATTTATTCCAGTTCAGTTCAACATGTAAAAAGAAAGCTACAGATGTGGGTAAAATATGCAAATGAAGAGAAATATATTGTAAAAATTCTATAAAATCAAAAAAAGTACAACACGGTGTCTGTTTTTTGTTTTTCTCCTCTCCTCACTGAATGTTTAATGGTGGAGTTTGCAGTGAGATCCAGGGTTTTTCTTAGGAATCCTCATTTTCCCTGCCAGTCCCCATGTGGTTGGTAAATACCCGATATTGCATCGAGCTATGCAGGAACAGACTACTGGAGCAGTCTCTTAAATTCCAGCCCTGCTGTTTACATTCCAGGGGCCTTACACTAAAAATTCAGTTTTCCCATGGATATCCATTGGTTTCAGTGCCTGTGTGTATTTACTTTGAGACCTGAAAAGCACATCTGGAGGCCTCAGCTGTCTCCTGTAAAGCTGAGATTTCTGTTCGTAGGTGCTGGTTCTAATTAGCGATATTTATCAGCCGAGGTGCTTGTGCCTACCTGGTCCAGTGGGTTTAATTGAAAAGGTTGTTTGCCTTGGGTTTGGCTCAAGGAAAGGGCTGTGTTGAAGTCAACATCTTTGTGTATTTGCCTAAAGCTGCAAGTTGTTCCCTTGGAGAATGGTCTAATTAGGTAATTTTATTAAATACAAATAAATAATAGGATTGTGAGGGTGTGGGAGAGTGACGATTGTTCCCTGAGGTTTGAGGTTTCAGCTGATAAACGTGAAAAAATTCAGTGTAATTGCTCTGAAATGTAGTGTGGTGCCAGGCATTGGAATGTGACAGAGGGCACATCCACAGCTCTTTGGATCTGCTTTTCAGATCAAGTTCATTAAGACTGTTTTTCTTCCAAGACATCAAAAGTAGGCTACAAGTTAGCTTAGAGGTGGGTGACTTTTAAAAATCGACTTTTAGGAGAAGGCTGAGCTGTGTTTAGAACAGAACTGGCCCAGTCCCTGCGTTTTCACAGCCCAGCTCAGGTCTGCTGTTTCCAGCGGGTCTTGGACCTGCCTGTTTATAGCATTTTAAACCTGGAATGACTGTCTGCAAATCCCTGGAGCACCCTGCTGTAAAACCTGGGCATCCTGGGGCAGAACAAGGCCCAGCAATCTGATTTAGTTCTTCCCCTTTTCAATGGTGAGTCCCCCTGAAGTGAATTGTGTTGGGTCTGCTGGGAGGCACCAGCACAAGCATCGTTCCTTTTTCCAGGGGACAAACCACAACCAGAGTAGCCTCTAAAAGCATGAGCTGGCTTTAGGGAAAGCTCTAGAAAGTTGGAAAGCACATTAGTGTGTGTAAAGAGGTTGGTTTTCAGCACTGACAGGAGGTCAGGCTGGATAATAACTGCAACAAGGAATGGCTGTTGGTAAAATGGCCTGGAAAAACAGGAACTGCACTGGGATTTGTAGGGGGAAACTGAAGTCTGGCCCACCTCACCTCTGCATTTAAAGCAAAGTAGTCAACCCTGATTCAAGTGACTAAGAGAGAAATCCACTGTGAATAAGGAAGAAATTAGGTAAAATGTGAAGGAAGTAAGATTAAATTATTCTTTCCATGACGGTCAGGTCTAATGTAATCAGGTCTATTCTGCAGTAAAATCTTTTCTGATTTTTACCTAAGAAAGAACAAATAATAAAAAGCTGGTACCCAGCTCCAGCCCAGACTGCAGTCAGCCTCGCATGTGGGTATGCAGGAATAAACACTTCCAAAAAAACCCCCAAACTTTTTCCTCCAACTGGAAACATCCACAAGCACTCCTGATAAATAGATGGAAGTCTTGGAAAGTTTTGTAGTGGTACTTAGCATTTAGAGATTCCCATTCCTTGACTATAAAAAGAATCAACGTTTGGGTTTAGGGAGCATGGCAAAAGAGGGGGAGAAGGGATAACTGGTCTGTGTCAAAGATGGGGTCTTACCCCGCAAGTGCTGAGCAGTTGGCTGGGGAGTTTTTCCTACTAATCCTTTTCTGACAACTGCAATGAATTTTTTTTTCAAGCAGTTTCTTCTTTCCATTCCCCACTTTACTGTCTGACTTTCCATAATCTTACTGCATAAATCTTACTGCATTTTGGAGGTTTCTTCTTAACATTTGCGGTGCAAATAACAAATATTTAAACTTGCGTTGCATGGAAGAAGTCAGTTTTATGAAACCTAAGGAAATGTGAGCTGAAGTCCCTGCAAATGTTTGTCAGTGGTACCTTCTCTTAGAGGCTCATTTCCAAAACACTTTGTTGGCATCTCTTCACAGCTGGATCACCACATCCAGGAGGTGTTGGTAAGGCCACACTAAATTCTTTTTAGCTTTGTATAGTGAGTCATTCCCCTTACACTGGCACAGGGTGCCCAGAGCAGCTGTGGCTGCCCCATCCCTGGCAGTGTCCAAGGCCAGGTTGGACAGGGCTTGGAGCAACCTGGGATAGTGGAAGATGTCCCTGCCCACGGCAGGGGGTGGAAGGAGATGGGCTTTAAGGTCCTCTCCAATCCCATTCCATGATTCTCTGGTCTTTTACAGACCTCCGTGTTGTGGGCTGGACCTCTGTTCTCACCTTGCTGTCTTTCAGACACCCAAAAGTTTTAACTTCCTCAACCGCATAACATTTCTAAGAATCAATAAAACACCTGAAGAATCACAGAAAATGCTTCCCCTTATGATTTTATATTTTCTAATCAGCAAAAGCATCCTGTGCAGGTTTTCCTCTCCAGTAAGTCATCTATGATAGGGCTTCAATGTGCGTATGTAGGTAGACCTTTACTGGGGCTTCAGTTCATCACTGTGCTTATCTTGGATCAAGTTAAATATGGAATTAAGCTGTAATCTTAAGCACATCTAGCTCAGCTTTTAAAGGTAGGCTTTAAATTGGTTTTGTTGCCTTGGAGCCTAAAGAGCCCGTGTTGTTGATGCGAAGTGCGCAAATCGTGCGGCTTTCCCTTGCATCCAGCAGAATCTGCAAAGGCAGAAAACAAAAAGATGAATTCTTGAGTCAGGAGAAGTGTTGAGTCAGGAGACCTTTAGTCTCATCATCTTGCTTGAGAATAAATCATGTCTGCGTTTCTTACCCTTCTCCTCTACATCAACCACCCACAGAAAGCTCATTCATCAAAAATGTCAATGGTTTCCCAGAAATCCCTGCACTCACACCTTGGGGTTTTTATTCCTCTGAGTAGCAGGTTGGGCTCTTTTCTCCCCACCAGTGGTTGTTTTTTTGTTGTTTTTTTTTTTTTTGGGGGGGGGGGGGGGAGTGAGGGGTGGGGTTGTTTGTTTGCTTGTTTTGGTTTTTGGTTTTGTCCCTTCATATTGTGACTGTTAATATTTAAAAAGAACATTTCATCCTCTGTGGGGTCAGTATGGGATACACTGCTGGATTTTAAATGGCATCATTTTTTCCCCCCACTCAATTACCAGTTTCAAAATAACAGCGTGATGTGTTTGATCTTTTGCCACCTTCTTTTTCTGCAGAAGATGGCTCAGCCTCTTTAGAGATGATGGCATCTGGGAGGGTGTGCTCAGTGCTCACTGCTCTGGCTCCTGCCTTTCCCTTGGGGCGAGGAAGGCAATCCTCTGGGGGCAAACCTGGGGAGCTGAAAATAGCTGCTTTATTTATCAGAAACTCAAACCCTCTCTGACAGTAATGCAAATCTCTCCTCCCTTTTGCACTAAGAACGCTTAGCAACAGCAGAGCTGTTACAGCTTGTCTTTAATAAGCCGACATAGAATTGAAGGGGGACAGCCAGGGATGCGGAGCGTGGCCTGATGTCCCGGAGGTCCCAGGGCCTACTCCCTGTGCTTGTGCTTGCCGTACACTGGAGGAATTACTCTGCTCCACGAGGCTTCCTCACAGCCAAATCCAGTGTTAGAAGGGCACAAGAACGATCCCTCCAGTCCCCTGGGATTTTTCCAGCGCTCGGTGCCCCTCTGTGGGGGCCAGCGAAGGCTCATGGCAGCCGCGGTGCCGGTGCTCTCCAGGCTGAGCGGCTGCCGCTCTTCAAGAGTTTTTTCCGCACTAAAATCACCTTTCCTCCCCGGCTCGTTGCCTCCAGCGCAGCCCGAGCCCTCTCGAGGCAGCCGAGCGCGGAGCTTGGCCAGCCGGGAGCGGCGCGTCCCGCCGGGCCCGGGGAGCGCCTGTCCTGGGGCAGCGGCGGCC
>VYZQ01037503.1:0-16323 GCA_013400655.1 Mystacornis crossleyi
AAAACAAAGCACCGCTACACTGATGGTTATACTGTTCTTTAAATGCCTTTCTTCACACTCTCTATGCCCTATATGCTCTTTTCTCATGGCATGAAAATCTAAGCAGTCAACACCTGTCTTTCCCCGCAGTGCATCCTCTGAATGCGCAGCGCAGGAGAGCAGGGCTGCTCTAACATTGCACACAAGTGCACACGTAGTCTTCCCAGAGTCAGGGCTGTTCCCAGTACATTTCCCCACTCTCAGCAGATGCACACACTACCACTGCGAGATTTCCTAATGTTGTATTTTTCCTTCTAAAGCATTTATTCTTTAAATAAGCTCGAGTCACAAAGCCGGCTAGACAACCCACTCCAAAATTATTATGCCATCCGTACACTGTTGATGTAAACATAGAACAGCTGCAGGCTTCCAATCTCTAGAAAACCCACACGTGTTCAATGGTGATTTCCTCAAAGAGAGCTACTTTTTAAGCAACACCAGCCAATTTTTGACTCATTCTACATGAGCTCTATATTGTAGAGTATACAACTTTTTAATGAGGACATGATGCAGTACTAAATCAAAAGACTTGCAAATCTTTATCTGAAAATATGTAAGGGCAATATTATTAATGCAAACACACATGTGCAGAATAACTTTTACTCTAGAGCTGAATTCTATGATTAAATTTGAAATATTTGGACCTTTATTTTAAATCACACATGGTAATTTGGAAGAGAACAATATTTATCCTGATCTAACACTTTGGAGTACATCATGAGTGAGTATTCAACAAGTCATTCAACACAGTAAAAGCCTAGAAAAATACTTCTGACATTTCTGGGTTTCAAACAGCAGTCAAAAAAAAAAAAAATCAACAAATACTGTAAGATTTGTTAAGGTCTCCAGGAAAATACATTCCTCTTTTCTGTATCCAAATCCCTGCTTTCTGGAGTTACACCTTTCTAATTTTAGGCACTCAAGTCAGGCATCAAAATTAAGAGCCCCATTGCTCTACTTCTACTCTGTACCTCAAAGAGGGCGACTGCTGGGATGTGCCTCCAAGGCAGGGCAATGAGGTTCCTTGTTAACAGATCCTTTGGGGTGGATTAAAGCAAAGCAGCGTTGAATAACTGGTATAACAATGAACAACTCCACTGAAATCATAACTGGAAAAAAATGGAAAGGAATATATAGCTGTTCTGGAGGGTGTGATCACCCTAAGAGAGGAAAATTGGAAAGAGAAAAAGAAGGAAAGAGAGATAAGGGAAGAGATAGAAAGATATGCCTACCCATGGTTCCAGCCATGTGTGGGTGATTGTGGTCTATGACTGTGATATGCAGCCCTGGTCTTTTGGGGGTGGGGACCCACATACACATTGGAAATCGGGGTTTTATAACCTTGGTTCTCGCCATAAATGCCCCAGAGCCTCCCCCAGGAGTTTTGGCCATGCAGAGTCTTATTTCTGGAAGAGTGGCGGCATTGAGAGAAGGGGGTGAGAGTGTGACTATCTGTGTGTCTGTGTGTGCCTGGACAAAGCTCCTGAGCAAACTTCCTGAGTTGTGCCTCATTACAGTGGTGGACCACAGTGTGGGAAAGAGACCAGCAGAGAAAAAACCCCTACCCTGCCTCTGCAGGATCTATTGCTTAATGGCAGCTTGTCTCTTAGTTCAAAAACAGCTTGTTTAAGGCAAAATTTATCTGCAAGTTGCAACTGTTTAGCTACCATGATCTGAGCGATTCCAGTGATCTGAGCTGCCTCTGGACAGACATTGTCCTTCCACTGACTGTGGAAGGAGCAGGGGCTCTCAAGGATTCCTTTCAGATGACTTCCAAATGAGAAAGACGAATAATTTCTTGTATAGTCCACACTGAAGGAACTGTCCCTCTGAATTCTGTGGAATACTCTACAATAGCTTGCGCATAAAAATAAATACATTAAAAGCCAAAAGATTTAACTATTTGTAGAATCATACCTGCTTTTCATATGCTCTAAAATGCTTGCCACCTCTTATTCTAAAAGACAATAGACAGGCCTTCTTCTTAGACATTTTTTTATTTGTTAGTCATCTGGTGTATCTTTGCATTCAAATATAAGGTGTAAAGAATAACTTGTTATTTTTTGACTACCTTCCTCATCCAACTGATGTATTTCACAGGTTATTAACAGCATCATGGCATTGCAAAATGTCAAATCTGATACTGTGCTGCATTGTTGCTATGACAATACTGCACATTCTGCTGCAAGTGACACATTAAATTAACTCCATGCAATATCCTGGCAACTTTCCAGTGTTCCTGTAACAGATATGCTCGGACGTCATTGACATTACTTAATGCTATGTACAGAAGGCTTGGTTTTAATTAACCTACCTCCAGTAATTATTGAAAGAAAATTGAAGGAGAACTAGGACATAAAACTTCTTCTGTGCTCAGCAGGACAGGATCAGAGCATGGACTGTCTTGTTTGCTCTTCAAGAGAACGAGAGGACAGGAAAAGGTCCTCTGTCTGCTCTGCTGGCTGACCTCAAGCCATGTTAACAGCCACCTCAAAGATTTCTCTAGAAGCTAGTCCAGAAATGGAACTGAAAGAATGAAAAGGAATGAAGAAGAGACATCTAGGAAAGCAAGAGAATACTGATTAAAACAAAAGAAATGAACATGCCATTAGGTCTTGTGGTGCACAGAAGCTTAAGGCCTTGAAAGTTATACTGAAAACCTGCTTTAAATTAGGAATAACTGGAGGGGGGGGCGGTATGTTACCATGCTTTTAACAAGTACTGTATTCTGTTTTGGTGTCTGAGTCTTAATACACCCCTTTTTCACTGAGTTTCTGTTATATTCTCTGTTGGCATTGAACTCTCATTCCTCCTGGGATAGAAAATGGACTCATTGCCATCAGATCTGTAATCAAATACAGAAGCACAGTGGGCTACAAGACTTACATATAAATCTCATTTTTATGCTGTAATTTATATACTTATTTCAAATGTTTCAAATACCTGTAAAATTTTGATTGCAGTGCAAAGCTGCTTTTGAGTGGCAGAAAATTCACTGATTAACAGGCCACTTAGGTTTAATGATGCATGATAGGAAGAATGTGTCTTAAATTGAAACCACTGCACTCTTTGTGGTAGGTTTGCATCTTCTCTGCCAGTGGTTTGTGTTTTCCCTTCTTCCACCAGCACTGTTTAACATCTTCGTTAGCAGCATGAACAGTGGTGTTGAGGGCACACTCAGCAAGTTTTCTGAGGATTGCAATCTGTGGGTAGCATTTGAGTAAATGCTAAATGGCAAAAAAATTTAGTTTAGCATCACAAAAAATAATGCTGGTTAGTTGTTGGGGGTTTAGGAGGTTTTCTTTTTGTGTGTGTGTGTGTTCTTTTCTTTTCCTCTCAAAGGAATTTTTCCCCATGTTAAGGCACGATTGCTGGGTACTTAAGAGAAACAAAGGACTGAGCCAGCCACAAGGGAGGGGCCCCATTGTCCCTTTTTTGTCTTGGTGGAGTCTTTCTCAGGTGGGGGAAGCGGGGACATCGCGAGATTTAGAACTGGGAAAAGAAGTGGGGTGCAGTGCTTGGGACTCATTGCTCTCCTGGCGTTTGGAGGGANTGGATGAAGTTATGATACTAATCCGACTATGCCTTGAAAATTCCAATATTTTAAGGACAAGAATGTAGAGAGTAGGATCCCTATTGCTTCAGTTATCTGTCAAGACAAGAGCAAATGGATGAATTTTATAGAAAAATAGTTTTCTATTTTGCTATGTTGTTATGTCAGAGGAGCAATTTCCCAGAAGATTCCCACCCATCAGATGGAAGACAATTACACTGTTCATATTTTGGGGGGGAAAAAAACAAAAACCAAACCAAAACAAAAAACAAAACAAACAACCCCCCCCAAACAAAAACAACAACAAAAAACCCCCCAAATAAACAAAAAACAAACAAAAAACCCAAAACCAAAAAACGCTGGAGCCCTTTTTGGTCCTGGAAGTGTTTCCATTCCGCAACTCAGTTACCAAGAGTCATCAGCAGATTATTGTGCAGTAGAAGAGACACTTTCCATGATTACTTTAGACTTCAGACAAAACTAGGTTTTGTTATCCACTGGTTTATCTTTCAAACATTTTCAAATTAGATGACTGAATTGTAAGAATCTTTCAGTTGCTTTTAGTCCCATAGTAATACATTTTTATGTATTTTCTTTTGGTTCTTTGCAAGTACAAAGTGACTTCCCAGAGCACAGGGCAAGAATAACTGAAATTCTTTGCCTGAAATATGCAGGAGGTCATTAAATGTTCAGGATTACCACTTTTAGCAATAATCTGCATTAATCTGTAAATCAGTGAATAGAAAAAGCTGCTTCAGCTGTTAGGACTCATTAGTGTTTTAGAATATGCAGAACAATCCCTTCTCACTTCTTTTGCTTCTGAAGACATGCAGAGGAAATTCCTTAGTCCTTTTCTGAGTGCAGAAGTTGTACCACTGTAACTATTCAAATTCCTAAAAGTAGTATTTTTCCCTGGTGGGAACAAAATCACATTCTTAACTCAATTCTCATTTACCTGAGAATTGGGAGAGGAATAAAACCATAAAGTCCCTTTCTACTTCTGTGACTAAGTCAAATTTGGGTATGATCAACCAAAAATATAGTGTCCCTGGCCAAATCTGATGCTATGTTACAAAACCTGGGTAAAAACAAAGCCTTAATTCTACAAAATAACAAAATGGCCAACTAAATGAAACAGTATTTCTCTATGAGTGCTGGCAAAGCACCTCCCCACTTCAAAGGTGATAATTAGTAATTTTGTTAAAGCACAAGAATTGTCTGTCAGTAACACTGTACATGAAATCTGTTAGCTAGCCATGGTTAACATGTTTCACAGAAATTTTGACTAGAACTTGAGGCATCTAAAGGCCAGAACCATATAAACTTTATGAAAGTCTGGGAAATACTTTTTTTTTTCAACAAGAGACTGTTCAAACTCTTAATAAATCCTATTAAACATACTAAGTCTAATTCCTTGAAGCAGGCAACCAGACAGCTTTGTGATCTGAAACATGAAGGTTTATTTATATTACTCTTTCACCTTGCTTAAAAAGAGATTAATTGTCTAGTCCTTTTAGTATAAAACACATATACACAATCCAGTCACTGGTTTTTCATTACTTCCTGTGTCATTAAATTACCCAGGTTTATCCTGTGGACTAGGTTTCCTTATATGGAATTCATATTTTAATGTTTTTGGAGTTTGAACACTTTGGAGTTCATTTGAAGCTGATACTCAAAGCAAACCTTGGGTTGTTGAAGCCTACATTAAGTGAAATTATGAAAAAAGCCCTGTGGAATGCAAGTGTCATATATCACACATCTCTGATAAACACTGAAATCTCCCTCATTTGCCTCCTGTTTGGGATCAGTTTCGAGAGTGTGCTGCTGTAGTTTGTACGGTGAAAAAATGGGCACATCCCAGTTGAAGAAAATGGAATTTCTGCTGCTGCTGTACCACGCTGGCAGACACTAGACACAAGAAGGCTTCCTTCCTTAGCAGCCCCTATCATGCAGCTGCCAGGGGTACTGCAGGACTGCCAGTTTTTAAGCCCAGCTCCTCCGCCTGTCTGTGAATGATTTCTCAGTGTTCAGCACAAAGGAGAGAAAGATCACTTCCCACATCCTAAAGTGGCTGTTGGACCTTGCTGACACAGACATGGCAAGGCTGCATTTTGTTGCCCTGAATTTCCTCTTAATAACCTAACTTACTGAGCAGAGAAACTTCATCAAGCCTCATGAATGCTACTGTGCTGATATAATCTCCCTATAAGTGAATAATTTGTTTCGGTTTTGTTTTCAGTGTCAATGTCTTTGTATTACTTTACCTTTGTGTGTACCTGTACATTGTTGATCAAGTAACTAACTACTCACAGCTGCCAGCTCATGGTATTTTAGAGTAAACAAGAACTAAAGGAAGCATTTCTGCATGAATATGTTTTTCTGTGATAGCTGCGATACAGTGTATTAAAATTACTATAAATAATGTTGCTACTGTGGAAACTATTCTCTTACTATCAGATTAGTTTTTCATCATTAGCCAAACACAAAGAGGAACTAAGTTGCAAGTGCTCTATTTTTATTATCCTTTATTCCAGTAAAACGAGAGTACCAAGCAGGCTAGTACACAGAGTAAGGGCTGAAATCAAAAGCTATTGCTCAAGGTTAAAGTCAAAAGCTTGATTTGAGTCACTGGGACTATGGCAAATGTGGGGATTAAGAGACTAGGCTTTTGTGTGAGAGATCAGCAAGTGAAAAGAAAATCAAGGAGAAAGAGAAGCAGTTATGTTCTTCTAAGACAAAAGTAGACAGAACAAATCAGGAAGTAAACTCAAGTAGTTTTGTCTTTCCTAATCACAGATGCTTTGTCAGTTTCCTTTTTGATTACATGGAGATTATAATAGCAAGAATAGTGAATATGAAATTACAGATTTCACTATAATCCAGAAAGGTTTCATTCTTTAATAGTGTACACAGAGTTCCTCAGTATGACTGAACATAAACTGCCAGGGAAATGAAAATGATAAAATCCACAGCTACTGAGGTTAAATAAGAAAAGGTGAAAGGAAGCATTGTAAAATACATTATTGTGGGTTTTTCCCCAGGAAATATAATGACAGCTATCTCCCTTTGTGTCTGGCCTATAAAATAAAATGTGTTTCCGTAGTCTTAAAACATAAGTAACTACATACCTTTGTTTCTCCATAACTGTACTTAACTTCACTGGAATGAAGTTTGAGATATTTTACTTGTGTAAAACTAATGAGAAATGAGAGCCAGCCAGTGTTATACACTATTGCACAACTCTATTAAGCAATTCAACAAACCAATTTACTGTTCAACATTTGTCCTGAGAATAACTATATCTGTGTATAATAGAGAGATGAATGTTTCTGCACCAAGCCCTGGCTCAGATAACAGCTGCTTATCCTGAAACCGCACAATAAAATCCCTAAAACTGAGCAAAAACATTATTTACAGAAAGGATAAAGAGAACTTGGAACACTCTGCCACAAGACAAACTTTCAGCAAGACAGTACTAAGTGTGTAAAAGTACTATATATATAGGAATAACAATTATATAGCGTCATAAATGAGAAAGGGATAAATTCTTATGACCCAAGGCATGAACCACCACTGCATTTGCAAGAGGTGGGAAGAAATACCAAATTGAGGTATTATGGGATTGCACATTCCACTCAAGTTCACTCAAGTTACCTTCATGGACAGAATGATAAACTATTTATCTCATATGTGTCTAAAAATAACAGCCTTAAAACAGGATCTGGCTGTTTTATAGCCCTGCATTTAGATTTGTGTGAAACCTTTTGTGAAACATTGCACTTCTTTTGGTTTGGAAAGGTGTGTCACTTCCCTGCATGTTAAGAACTGTAATATGTTAGTCACACCATGTCTTTCCTCAAAGAAACTGTTTCTGCTTCCTATCAAAATGTAAGTTTTCTGATTCTGTGAGTTTGTAAATACTTATTTCCTGACCTCGTTTATCAGATGACTTTTGCTAAAGACCTGAGCATACTCTGATAATAATTAGGTAAAAGGATAAAATAACAAGGTAGATTGGGAGGAGATGGAGGAAGCCAAACAACTGAGGAAATTATCTGCATGAACATTCCTTCTCAAAACTGATTCGCATGTAAGGGTAGGGGAAAAGGAAGAAGGTGCTGAAATAAATAAAGGACTTGGAGGAAGAAGAAAACCAACAATTCAAGATATAACAAGTTAATGAAAACTAGAGGCTTACAAGGCAAAGGATCCGGGGCAGGGGTAGAAATCCAGCTACTAGGGACCACTTCTACTTTGCTACACTGTAGAACAGTGCCCCATAATGTAAAAGCCCTGAATTAGTACTTTGTCAACTGGCACGACTTCCACAGAAATAAAATGGGACTTTATGATTTCCAAAGGTTTATCTGGAAGTCGTATCTAGTCCTTTGAAAAGAGTACATACAGAACCCTAATAAGGACACAGGCAGGTACTTTCTTCAGCTCCCTAGTTCAAATAAATCACACCCTTTAACTATATCTCTTTAGGTGTGCTTCTTTTTCCTCTTTTTAGGCTACAACTCTCATTCCTCACTTGGACTAGAATATGCACTTGTTTTTGCCTGGGTCCTTCTCTGACTTTTTCACCTTTCCTCTGAGGCAGAAGTAGAACTGTACTCAGAACTCAGAGGCTTGCTGCTTCAAAGAAAGTTATCTTGACTATCAATCTCACATCTGGACACAGGATTACAAACTCAAGTTATATAAAGAGCTCAATCTGTACGGTTGCATCTGCACTAAACGTGTACTGTCTGTTCACTGGTACATTATGGAAAAGTCACAGCTGTCATTCTGGAAGACTGTTCGCATCCAGCACCACACACACTCTGCAGAAGTGAGGTGTACAAGGATAACCCCATGAAAATATTCATCTGCAGCAGACTAAAGTTAGAAGTGTAATGAATTTTAAAAAAAACTGGGATTTGGCATCTCATAATCTGTCATAGTATTAGTCCAAAGCTGGCCAGCACCTGAAGGCTGTCCAGTGGAATGCTGACCAAAGGCAACATGTTCAAAGTCACAGGTATTGAAACAGAACCAGCTATATGATGGAAAGTGGCTTATAGTATTTACAGGCATGGAATCCTTCCAGTCAGCTTCTGTAGGATATTAAAAACCCTAATTGTGTTGACATTCCAGTTGGCTGTTATAGACCCTTGTTAGATACTTGTACAAGTATCCTTTGCACTATTGTTTACACATCATTATTGACTATGTTTTTAACATCAGAATTTATGTTTAGGATTTCCTGAAGAGAAAATAGTAACTGCTGTTACTGTTTCAGGAATCTTTATCACCTTCTGACAGTCAGTGCAAGATTCAATTTCTTGGCTTTGTGAAGCTTTTGTGAGAGTGTCTACATGAAATGTAGGAGTGTATTGCCAGTGTATTCCAGTGAGACGGCAACAACAGCAAAGATTTATGATACAGCTAAAGTGGTTTTATTTACACAAATGTGCTGGCTTAGAATTTGCTGCGGTGTATCTATATTGTGTCAGTTCATTCAGATGGAACCTCTATCTACAGATATGTTCCTTTCTCATCAATGTCAATGGTATAAAAACCTTTCTACAGGTAGAGAAACATTTCATTTCAAAGGCATTTTCATTTAAAATTGCCTACTTTTTTCATACTGTAAACTCATCAGCCACTATCCTTTCTTCATTGAAAAGGAATTGCCTATAAATAGAAATGATACCATTTTTGTCCTAGCACAAATAACTGAACAGTCAAGAACACAAGAAAATGTAAAAAGAAATGGCAGCTTCACAGACAGACAATAAAGTAGCATGGCCTGTTTCTTTTCCCTGAGTTGTGGGAGGCAGGGAATTCAAATTGTCAGTATTGTCAGACTTCACTGCCAAAACAAAAGGGACTCTTCAAATGTTCAGATTTTTTAAAAGTACATTCAGGATCCTTTATCTTTTAGGTTTTTTCAAGTTTCAGTTTTAAAGAAATTTGCATGTCTCTGTAGATCAAAATGGGAAGAGTAAGTCTGGAAAGGCGGTCTTGATTTATGGTGTGATGAGAGTATTGCAGCCATCCAGAAGGCTTCTGTCCTTGTTTCTGAAAGGTTGGGAAAGATCTGTTCTCATTTTTGTGTAGTGCTGTGCATTTTGTTTTACTTTTTTGTTGAATTAAAATTTCAAACTCTATTCACACGGATGTTTTTAATGGTATCCAGGAGAGCCCCTTGTTGTTTACAAGGGATTTCCTAGTTCCCCAGTAAAATATTAAAAGAATCAGAATTCATTAATCTTGCAGTTTTAGCGAAAAACTTACCACTGGTGACTAATAAATATTTTTAGGTAATCTGTTGTAATTTTTAGGTAATTGTTCAGTAATCTGCCTGAAACAAAACTTTTATTATTTCTATTTTATCAAAAAGACCTACTGTTTCTCCTCTCCCTGTAGGAATCTTTAAGGGATTTAAACCCCTTTTACATCCATTAGGTGATGAGTACTTGGTTAGGCTCCTTTGAAATCCTAGCCTTACATTCTGAAAGGCTGACTAAAACTGACTAAATCTTTGCGAATTAATTAACCATCTAGTGCCCAGGCTTGGAATTTACAGTGAGCTGATACAAAAAAGCTGAAGGAGACCCAAGATGAAAAGGTATTTATTGGTCATTAAACTCTTAATTTTAATGAGTTTTGTTCTTCCCAGGAATTCCCTAGTGTTAAATACAGACATTTACTTGATTCAGAATAACTTGGCTTGTATTTCACTTCTAGGATTTGGAAATGAGATTATGTTTGTCCCAGTAAAGGACATACAAGTATGAGACATCTTTCCTCTTGAGTTTTTTAAGCAATTCATAGTGTGTGTTTCTTCTGTTCATTTTAATGCAAATAAAATCTCATTAAATAAAATCTAAAAAATTTCTTTCCTGAAGCTTTGGTCTTAAATCAATATTTATTAGCTAATCAAAGGATATGATCTTCTGCCAAAAGTCCAGCAGATTTGTTTTGGGAGTTTACCTCAAAGAAGACAAAAGATAAATTAAAAGTGGGCAGAAACGTCATAGATTTGCAAAGGATTTGTTTTCCTAGACAACACACTGTGGATCCAGTTAAAAAAAAACAAAAACAAAACCCCAAAAAACAAGAAGGCAAGTATGAGGCTAAATATGTAGAAATACACTTGTTAAAAGTCTCAAAGATCCAGAGGTGAATGTGTTTTATATCTCTGTTAGATTTGTATTAGATCACTTCCAAGAATTGACCCAGATATTAGAATCTATTCAGATGATCTTCTGATTATTTGTATAAATACATAAACATGAAATATTTATCTATATACTTAAAGAAGTATGAAGTATGAAAATCTNCAAGAAGGCAAGTATGAGGCTAAATATGTAGAAATACACTTGTTAAAAGTCTCAAAGATCCAGAGGTGAATGTGTTTTATATCTCTGTTAGATTTGTATTAGATCACTTCCAAGAATTGACCCAGATATTAGAATCTATTCAGATGATCTTCTGATTATTTGTATAAATACATAAACATGAAATATTTATCTATATACTTAAAGAAGTATGAAGTATGAAAATCTATACACATTTACAGTAATGCAGGATCTTTATTCTTGATATTTACAATTCTGCATTATAATAAATGACAATTATTTGTATTTGATAGACCAACCATCTTTATACCTATGTGAGATAGAACAAAGGAATATTATTAGGAAGAGCAGCTAAAAAGATAAAGAATAAAATATAAAAAGAATAAAATTAATAAAGGGATGAGATGGTAAGAAGCAGGCTGTGAGTGGGAATTTAAAATCTCTTACATGTTTATTCAAACACCTTTAGGTGAAATTATCCCCTATCCTCCAGGTTGCCCAGGAACAGCCATGTCCATTGTGAGAGTGGAGCTGGAGGAGGGATAATGAACTTGAGCAGAAGATGCTCTGTAAGTGCCCTTTCATGGGCCTGTTCATACTGTAAGCCAGGTCACTGCTCCTCTTCAGGCCCTCTCAGAGGTAAATCTTCAGCCTTGCAACCAGTGGTTTCATGGTCTGCGGACTCACTACAGATACCTCCCTCCACTGGTGCTTACAAGATGGAGCAAGCCTCCATGGCGAAGCTTTTTTATCCATCTCTTTTCTTCTATTCATAAACAGCCACTTCAGCCCACAGGTTCATGGACTGTGATACCTACTGTGTCTTCACTGAGAAGCTCTTGCCTGTGCCTACCCCGTATCTTCCCAAAGGACTTGAGAATGATGTACGCTGAGAGATATTGGGGGTCCTGTGAGAAAACTGTGAGCTGTGACTCTCCTAGTAAAGTCAATTGAAATATGAAGACTTGGGAATGACTGAAATGAATGATCAAAAACTTCTTTGTAGACCTAATTTGACAATCTCATACACAATGAGTTCTGGGCAAGGGAGAAAGCCTAGTGAAATTCCACCATCCAGCAGGATTTGGTTTTAACTTTGTAATTTCTCTTCTAGAGACTCCTTACTGTTTTCCCCAAACTGGACTGTTTTCCCCAAACTGGACTGTTTTCAGACAGCCTTTATCTTCTCTGGATACCAGCTTCAAGTGAGAGTATTGGGAATGTTTGTCTTTGGTTCCTGTTTTACATGTTTGGGAGTCTGTTCTGCTCTCACTGTAGGCACTGTTAGAAGGAAACAAAGATCCTTCGTCCTTTGTAATGATAAGGCTTTTTGGGACTCATCAGTAAAGAGTGTGGTCTTACACAATAGAGATTTTCTCTCCTGAGGTTGTGTCCTACCTTATGTGGCCTGTCATGACAGACAGTATTGAGATCATGCAATTACTTTGGATGAAATTTATCACCCAAGGGCATTCAAGGCCACTTTGCTCTGTGGATGACACTTAAGTATTTGAAAGAGCCTTATAACTCTGGGATAGTAGCCCCATGAAGCCAGAGTTCCTGCCCCAGGATCCTGGACATCCCAGTGTCTGGCCTGACCAGTTCTGTCCTGGAGCAAGGACTGGTGATATCTCTCTCCCTCTCTCTCTGTCTCTCCCTCTCTCTCTCTCTCTCTCTCTCTCTCTCTCTCTCTTTTTCTTTCTACTCTGCTGTGGGAAAGATCCAAGCAGAGTAGTAAACTACACCTGCATGAATCCCTGAATTACAGGTGGAAACAGCAGTTCAGTTGATCCTCTGCATGGACCAAGCTCTGTGGTGCCTCTGCCCGGGTGCTTCATCAGGGGTACCCTGGCTGGTGAGGTAATAAAATTAAATTTATTCTTTGCATTTCATCTGTGGTTGTTCCTTAGTCTTGCCTGTGTCAGTTCACACACTCAGGTCATAAACATTACCTGTTCATTTGGGTTCTTCAGTAGCAGTTATCACACACTAAATCACCTTAGGACACATTCTCCCTCTCTCTCATACTTCCTTTATAAGGGGAATAAATGTTACTTGTCAGTATTGCTCAAGTTTAACTAAAAGACTGAATATAAATTATTATTCTCAAGTATAAATTTATCAAGAATATCTCACTTTTTTGATTAAACAGATTTAAGTTCTGGAGTGCTTAATAAATGTGAATATTTAAAAAAAAAATCATATCAGTGGTTGTAGTGTCTTTCTATACTCCAGAGACTGTCAGCCATAAAGAGGGCCAAGGACTCCAATGTTTTCCTATTTTCTTCTGGGGTACTTCTCATTTTTAAAATAAAAATGCTTGAGTGACAAGAGAGAAACTGATGCCAGATTTACTTTCTTCTGCTTCTTGCAAATCTTGTTTGAATTCAGGATGATCCACTGTTTCACAATAAGATTATTGCGTAACTTTAGATACATGGTCTCCCCATGTATTTAACTCAAAAAGTATCTATTTTAATAATGTTCTTTTACTATGGTTCTATTATAAATAATTGTGACTTTGCAGCCTCAGATCTCTTTTTAGCTTGTACTGGTTTAATGTATTGATTTGTGTCCTTCCACTGCCCAAAGTCCTGGGTATCTGTAATACCAGGTTTTCCTGTAATAAATCATGTTCTCAAAGACAGAGAAGCAAAGAAATACAATGCTCTTGATACACCTATATTGTGAGAGTATACATTACTAGGAAAAATACATTATTTGTGCTTCCTCAGACACTGAAAAATCTAGATTTGTGCTATTAAAAATAAGAAGGCACCTCATAAATTACACTCAGTGCTGACTCATTCAAAGTAAAAGTCATTTGACAGTTCTTGTTCAAACACATACACAAAACCAATCTGTTAACAAAAAGCTCACAAATAAATATTGGTTTGTAATAGATCATGGGGTTGTCTTACAGATAGTCTCTGCTTAGAAGTGTGCAGGAATACCCGACTGCTAATTGCTAAGCAGATCAAAGAAGCAATATGCAATTTATGTTAGTGGACTAGTGGATTGCCTGTTTTCCTGATTATGGAGGTCAGAAGGTGCCAAGTATTACCTTATTCAAGCTTGTTGGTGAAGTCAGCATATCTATCTATCTATCTATCTGTCTATCTATCTATCTATCTATCTATCTATCTAAAAATATCTGGAACAAGTTACTACAGCAACTTTAAGAATTTGCAGTTGCAAATCAGGAATTTGATCCATGTAATATTCCTTCTAAATCAATTAATAAAGTTTCACTAACTCAGCCAGTTTTATCTGACCTGATCTATTTTGTGCCTTTGTAGTATAATTACAGTTGTGTCACCTGCATGCCATGCTGAAGACATCATGGTAGATTGTGAGGTTTTGGCACTCCCGTGGGAAATTTTAGCATCTTGAAACTGTTCAATGTCATGCTCTCTCTGGACCATTTGTCATTTGGTTTCTTTAGAAAAATTGTATCTGCTTCAGCACTTCTTTCACTGAAGTCTTCATCTCTCTTCAGACTAAGAGCCAGGACTAAGTGAAAATAGAGTTTTGTAATTCTATTTACAGTTATAAACAATGTTTGCATGGAAGTTTCTGCAAAGGAGAAATAAACCAAGAGGTTATATATGATGCAAACGCAAAATAAATCACAACGTACATTTGTGAAATAGCAGTATGTGGCTTAAGTACCATCTTTGCTGATATACCTTCTTTACATAATTTCACAGTCAAACTGCCATTTTAAGAAAGGGTGGAAAGTCTTTGTTAGCTTCCCAGAATTGAAATTCTTACAATATCATAATAATATACCCAGCAATGATGAATAATGGCCATAAAAATTATCCTGGCACCTGCCAATTTCTGCACCAAAATTTAAACATTTGCTTAAATGACACAAAGGTCATATAAATGTGCCCAGTTTGGACTAAAACTTAAAAGAAATTGAAAAAAATCTATGATTAATTTTGTAACAATATTATTATTTATGTATTCATGCTTCTCATGTGCAATAGTTCTTTTGTTGTTCAACCTGCCTTAGACATGCTTCCCATACCAACAGTCTTTACTAGTGAATAACAGGGCTTCCAGGGGACATACATAGTTCAAATGCATGCCATTCTACTGTGTACTGCTAAACTGAGAAAACATTTCTAAAGCTTCTCTTTTTCTATATGACTTCTGTATGGCTGCCTTTTTTTTTTTTTTTTTTTTTTTTTTTTTTTAATGGGACCACTCTGTTGTTTGTGCCTAAGAAAATTGGGAAACTTTCGGTTGCTAGAAAACGGCAGGCTTATTTGATATATTATAGGACCTACTGCATAACATGTAGCGGAAAAAAAGAAAGAGAAAGGTGTGAAGCTTCTCTTGTGCTCACCTGATTACACTATGTCATTAACTAATTAACCAGTCCTAAGCATCCATAAGGCTGTGATGACTGAGATGCTGGGAAGCTGGGAAGGAAATGCCATATGATAACCCACTTACAAATGGTTTTTGTAAACCTAATCAGCAACTTCTGCTAACAAGTCAGGCTTAATGATAGTGCTCTTTTCGTACTTCTTTTTTCTCCATAATGCACCTGTGTAACATGTAATGGGGACACATTCAGCTAGAAAGCTTAGTACCAGCTTAACAACTTTAATTTTCCAATGGCTTTAGCCTAACTGTACCCATGTGTACGCAAAACTTGAAATGCCACCAAGGGAACTCCAGAAGCTCTTTAGCTCTTACATCATCTCCAGCATTGCAATCAAGTCTGCAAATTTGCACAGCTAAAAGGGGCCATATTTTGAAAAAGTCAATCTCAGACACAATCACTATGTCTGTCTTATAGAGGGTGATTAAAAGAATGAGATCATCTTCTCAGGTTAACTCATCTGCCTTGGATTCCAAATCAGTGAATAAAGACAGCTGACAAAGCTTATCTCCATCTTCAGTTTGGCCCGTTCCTCATACAGTGGTGGCTGAGCTGTTTGTGGAACAGCTGTTTCATGAGACACCTGACTTGATGTCAGTACAGTGCTCTACAGCAAACCAAAATCAGTGATGGGTTTACTTCATGTCTGCTGCAGACAACTGCAGACAGATTTGCCAGCTATGATGAACATCCCTTTTAGCAACCCAATTCTTGTGCAGGGAGCCACCAACTGATATTTGAACTCGGCAACTATAGCCTAGAGATCTCAAAACAGTGCAGAACTGAGTCAGTCATCTCTTGGTTTTAATGCAATGGCCTATGGATTGATACAGCTAAGAAACAAATAAAACAGTTTCATTCAGCAACAAACAACATTTCTGCTACCAAGAAAGTGATTTCTGGTGGCCCAGCAGACCAGAAGGCTGGCAATTCCAATCACTTGAGCTGGCAGATCTGAGTTTGGCTGTGACTGTTGTCGG